>JABXWE010104957.1:0-14544 GCA_014611495.1 Limonius californicus | reverse complement strand
ACTACCAAAATCGAAATGTGTTTTATCACTTAAAATGTAATGGAAGTTCTGTTAAAGTCCGAATATCAAGCTTTAGTAGCGCGTGTGCCCTCCATTAGCTTCAATAACAGTCTGGCAACGTCGAGGCATGCTGCGAATAGGACGTCTTAACATGTCTTGTGGTAGATTTCGCCATTCTTCCACAAGGACCTCAGCTAACCCCTGAAGAGTCTGAGGTGCAGCAGGACGCTTCCTAATGTGCCTGTCGAGTAAATCCCAAACGTGTTCGATGGCATTTAAGTCTGGACTCATGGCTGGCCCCCGCATCACTTGGATTTCTTGTTCCTGGAGGAAGTTTGTTGTTAAATTAGCGGTATGAACCCTACAATTATCCTGTTGTAGGATGAAGCCATCGCCGAAATTGTTCGCAAGTGGCACAACATGCTCTTGAAGAATCGTCTCAACATAAATTTGTGCGTTGAGAGGTTGGAGACCGATAACCAAGCCTGTGCGACCGCCTATAAAATACCCCCCACACCATGACAGATCCAGCTCCGAATCGGTCCACTTCCTCTACACAAGCCACAGCGTATCGCTCTCCAGGACGTCTGTACACTCGCATACAACCATTGCAAAGAGTTAGACAAAACCGCGACTCGTCTGTAAAAAGTACAGACCTCCAGTGTCGAAGTTGCAGTTGCACATGTTCGCGGGCAAAGTTTAGCCGGCTAACTTTGTGATTCCTGTTCAAGCGAGGATTTCGCACAAGCCTGCGAGAAGTCATATTGACTTCTTTGAGTCGTCTTCTAACCGTCTGATCGGAAATTGTCTCACCGGTGGCATTTCGGAGTAGATTTTGTAGCTCACAAGCAGTAGCAGTTCGTCGGCGAAGACAAGAAATAACAATATACCGGTCGTCCCGAGGGGCAGTTTTTCTTTCACAGCCTTGTCCAATTCTCCTGGAATATCTACCCGTTCTTGGTACCTACGCCAAGCTCTGCAGATAACAAATGGAGTCGATTGGAGCTGGTTTGCTACATATTACATAAATCTACCATCTTCAAGCAAAGCAACAGCTCTCGCGAATTCAATTTCACTTAAATAACGCACTTTGGACTCAGTAGCATTGAAAAGGTTAAAACTGACGGTTATATTGTGTCCAATGACTAATTTGATGAGTTTCGGATGGTTGTTTTGTGGTCAAAAACCACTTTGTTTTGAGACTTTCTTTACATTTTGGCGTCTACGATGAAAACGAGCGAATCAATCACCGTAATTCTTTTTGCATTTTGTCAATATAAGTCTAGAGAATAATATAACAAGAAAAAATCCTGCTTCCATCATTTGCTGGAAAACTTATAGGTGCTCAAAAAAGTGTTCCCCTAATTTATTTGAGCAGTGTATATACTTGTTCAAATTTTACGAAGCTGTCAGTAATTGATAGGAAAACAAAGGCCAGGGAATTAGGTTTATGTTTAAATTGCTTACGTAAAAATCATATCGCGAGAGATTGTCGTGCAAGTAAATGCAGTTTATGTCACCAGTTACACAATAGGCTTTTACATATTCCTAGTAATAAGTCTGATGACAATACAAAGAAGGAAGAATCGCAAGAAGTAGTTAGCAGTCATTGTAGAGCGTATACGACTCACGTGTTACTATCTACAGCCTTCGTAATGGTAGAGGCAGCTGATGGCAAGTATAGAAAAATGAGAGCGCTACTCGATGTCGGTTCCGATACGAACTTCATAACAAAGGGCGCGTACGAACAGTTAGGCCTAGATAACACAAAACAGGTGAATATAAATATTAGAGGAATTTGTATGTCAACCTCCAAAACTAATCTACAAGCTAGATTAAAATTCAAATCGTTGGTTAGCAATTTCAACGCGGAATTAGATTTTTTGTTGGTAGATGTCATAACGTCTAAAATACCGTTAGTAAAACTAAATACAGAAGTTTTAAATATTCCTAAACAAATAAAATTGGCGGATGTTAATTTCGATACTCCCGGTGATATCCAATTACTGTTAGGAGCGGAAATATTTTACAACTTGATGAAGGGTGGGAATATCCAGTTAGGAAATAAAAAACCTATATTACGCAACTCACATTTAGGATGGTTAGTTACTGGAACCATCAAATCGGATTTAAAGGAAGGAAATAGAATTTGTCAATTATCGATTAATCAGAAACACAAGGATTTGCAATCGCAATTAGAGAAATTTTGGGAGACGGAAGAAATAGAAGTATCTCGTCATCAAAGCGCTAGCGAGGAAGAATGCGAGAAATCTTTTATAAACAATTTTCGAAGAGCTGAAGATGGTAGATTTAGCGTTTATTTACCTATAAAAGAAAAGGCGGAGCTAGGTTGTAGCAAGGAACTAGCTAGGAAAAGGTTCTACGGCTTAGAAAAACGGCTCAATAAAAGTGCTGAGATTAATGAACAGTACAGTGAATTTATGGATGACTATGTACGGTTAGGTCATATGGAATTAGTAAAGGGAGATAATGCTGAGGATTCACGGGATTCTAAGAGGTTAATATATTATATTCCACATCATCATGTCCTTAAGGAGGGTAGTAGTACTAGTAAACTAAGGGTTGTCTTTGACGCCTCTGCGCAAACGACCAATGGAAAGTCTTTAAATGACATTTTACATGTCGGCCCATATATTCAAAGTGAATTGTTGGATATTTTACTTAGATTTCGGAGACATAATGTGGTAATAACCGGAGACATCGAAAAGATGTATAGGCAAATTTGGATTGACGATAAATACACTGATCTACAGAGGATATTCTGGCGAAAAAATAGTGCAGACCCATTACTATAATATAAACTAAAAACGGTCACTTACGGTACGGCTCCAGCTTCTTTCTTGGCTACGCGCGTGCTAAAGCAGTTAGCTATAGAAAATGAACACGATTACCCGGATGCGTCTAAGTCGATTGAATTAGATTTTTACATGGACGATTGGATAGCTGGTGGGGAAAGTGAAGAAGCGGTAATAAACTTGAAAAATGACGTCGTGCATATTTTAAAGGCGGCGGGATTGAATCTAAGAAAATTTGGCTCCAATAGTAAAAGAGTATTAGCAAGTTGTTTCGAAAATAATACGGATAAATATGTATTAAGAAATATGAAGGAAGAGCGTACGTTGGGCATCGAATGGGATGCAGCAACTGATAATTTAAGATACGAATTAACGTTTGAAATTTCAACAGAGACTTCCAAACGCATGGTGCTCGGAGTGATAGCAAAAATATTTGACCCTTTAGGGCTCGTATCTCCTATTATAATCAGGGCCAAAATGTTTCTACAAAAATTATGGCTAGCAAATTTAGGTTGGAATGACAATCTACCTAAAGAGTTGTTTTTAGAGTGGAATAACATAAAAATGGAGTTATCAAAATTAAATTCTTATATTATACCGCGACGCGTGTTATTGGAAAATTATGAAACTCTACAAATTCATGGTTTTAGCGACGCGTCAGAAAAGGCTTACGGTTGCGTTATATATTTTAAAAGTATCGGCTCTAACGGAGAAGTCAAGGTGGCTTTATTATGTTCCAAATCGAAAGTGGCACCTGTTAAAAACGTTACACTTCCACGATTGGAGCTTTGCGGAGCTGTGTTATTAGTCAATTTAATGAAGCGCATACGAAATACGGTAAATACAGATGATCAAAATGTACATTTTTGGACCGACTCAAGTGTCGTATTAAACTGGATAAATACGGAACCCTGTAAGTTGAAAACCTTTGTTGCGAATAGAATTAGCAAAGTGCAGGCAAACACTAGCAATTATCAGTGGCACCATGTAAAAGGAACCGAAAATCCCGCAGACATTGTGTCACGAGGTACAACGGTCGAAAGGCTTATTAATTCTATTTGGCTGAAGGGGCCTACTTGGTTAGAGAAACTTGAATCCTACGAACCCTTTAATAAATCTACAAAAATTGCAGATCAAACGGAGTTTAAAATTTGTCAACATATTACACGTGATGAAATAAATTCGAAATTGTTAACTAGATTTTCCAATTTTAACACAATGGTACGTGTGATAGCATATTGCAAAAGATTCGCTTACAATTGTAGCCATAAGGTAAAAAGAGTTAAGCTTTTAAACCGAGTTGAATTGTGTGAATCCGCGGAAAATATTATAAGGTTGGTACAAAGTGAATGTTTCTCATCAGAATTAAATGATTTACAAAGGTCACGAAATATTGCTTTAAAGAGTCCTCTAATACGGTTAAACTGCTACTTGGACCAGAAGGGCTTAATAAGAGTAGGTGGTAGGCTAGAGAAAGCGGATATTAATTTTGAGAGCAAGCATCCGGTAGTTTGACCGCGAAAACACTTTGTTACTAATGTAATCGTGACATCAGAGCATGCGCGTCTGTTGCACGCAGGACCTCAACTAACGTTGTCTAATTTAAGGCCAAAATATTGGCCAATAGGTGGTCGCGATCTGGTTCGAAAGATCATTAGACAATGCATTGTTTGTTTTAGAGCAAAACCTACTGTTTGCACTCCAATGATGGGTAATCTACCAATAGAACGAGTAAACCCGTCGAGACCTTTTAGTGTACTCGGAATGGACTATTGCGGTCATTTTCTTATAAAAAATAGTCACATGAGAAATCGGATTTTAATCAAGGCTTATGTCAGCGTATTTGTATGTTTTGCCACTCGTGCGGTGCATCTCGAATTAGTTACTAGTTTAGACACAGAGCATTTTTTAAGTGCATTAAAGAGATTTATTGCTCGCCGCGGTATCCCGGTAAAGATAGTTTCGGACAACGGTACAAATTTTGTGGGTGCTGTTAACGAGATAAAGGCGATCAAGCAAGAGTTATCTAAATTGAACAATGACGAAGCATTTCAGGCTTATTTAGCAGAGCATAATATAGAGTGGTCGATGATCCCCGCAAGATCACCACATTTCGGTGGCTTACACGAGGCCGCGGTTAAATCAGCCAAAAGTCATTTGAAAAAGGTAGCAAGTACGGCTAACTTGACATATGAGAGTTTTGCAACTGTCCTATGCCAAATAGAGGGAATTTTAAATTCTCGTCCTTTAATTCCTCTCACTAAAGATCCTGACGATATCAATGTCCTTACCCCAGGTCATTTCCTAATTACTCAGCCACTAACAGCGCTGCCTGAACGTAATTACGAAGATGTACCTACTTCACGTCTCTCAGCATACCAGAGACAACAACAAATTGTCCAGAATTTCTGGCGGAAATGGCAACGAGATTATCTGCATATCCTGCAAGAGCGATGGAAATGGTGTCGACCAACAGCAAACGTAGCAGTAGGAGATTTGGTCCTACTGAAGGAAGACAATTTGCCTTCTCAGCAATGGCGGTTGGCTAGGATCGTCGAAACTCATCCTGGCGACGATGCTGTCGTAAGAGTCGTTACCCTCAAAACGAAGACGGGTCAAACCCAGCGGGCAGTTCATAAAATCTGTCCACTACCCAAAGAAGATTTGGAAATTGAAGACAAGCCTTCAATGGCGGGGAGGATGTCCGGTGACGGAGGCAACGATTTGAAATTGCCGCGAAAACCTTTGGACGGTTGGGGGGTGCGCACGAGTGCGTCCGAAGAGTACGAGTGTGCCCGAGCGGTGGACCAACCAGCAAGAGACGTACTCAAGCTGTACGAGAAGACGGCACGGTGTTGAGAGAAGCCGTTTCTTTGTTTTACATTTTTTTGTGTACAATTATTATTGAGTTGACTTATCTAAGATTTAGTTAAATAAAAATAAAATACAGTCCACAAGCTTTTTTCAATCGTGAGCCTCGACAGTTCTTTTACCATATTAGCAACAGGACCCCACGCTTTCCTGGACGTTTCCGTTTTGCTTGATGAAGCTTGTGCAAAGTTTCATTGTACATATTTACCTTGCCTGCAGAAGGTTGTGCTTTAAATTTCTTCGGTGGTGGTGAACTTGAATGTTTCCACTGCATCGACGATATCTTATTGGATGGCTCGTAGTAATGGCACCAAGTTTCGTCACCAGCAACTATTGACAGAAGAAAGGCATCACCATTGTGCACACAGTCTGTGAGGTGTTGTAGAGATAAGCCCATTCGCAAGCATTTTTGTTCGTTAGATAAGAGACGAGGGATCCATCATGAACAAACTTTGCTGTAACCCAGATTACGAACAATACTATGGACAGATCCTACACTCGCACCTGCAATTTCTGAAATTTCTCTAATTGAGATTCGACGATTTTCTATAATAAGGCCTTCCACATGCCATATTGTTTTCTGTTACGGCAGTACACCGTGCACCTGGTCGCGGATCACCCATAGTACCCTCTTTTCCATTCTTAAATTTTCAGCAGCATTCCTTCACACTTGAGTACGCAATACATGCATTTCCATACACTGCTTGCATTCGCGTATGAATTTGCAATGGCTGCACGCCCTTAGCGCATAGAAATTATAGGGCCGCACGCTGATCAACGGATTGTCAACAACAAACGCCATTTCAAAATCGAAGTTTTAAAAGTCAGAATCAAATTCAAACGCCAGAAATTTATAAACGTGTTGCTTACAAACACTACTAACATTAATAAACGTCATTTGAATTATTGCATTCGTTTTCAAGGCTAAGTTGATCAAAGATGGGTTTCAGTTGAACAAGCCTCGTACAAATAGAGCAACTACTATTAGAAAATTGATTTGTGACATGAGTGAATTAGGTATACACATGAAGGAAGAAGAAGTTAAGATCGGAATAGAAACAATCCGAACTACATATATGTCTGAATTGCGAAAAGGTGAGAAAGCTCAGAAGTTGGGTGCTTCAATTAATAATCCAACGAGTGCATGGCATAAACATGCCTACCGTTTTCTACGAAAAGTTATTTTTTTCGCCCAGTTTTTGAAAAGTTAGTAAGTGTGAACTATTAACTGTTTACGCTTTGTTTTCTTTCAATATTTATTTTAGTTGATTGGTTTGTTTTGATTGGACGAGATCTAGGACGCGGTTTTCAAGCATCTTCTTACACGCAGACATTTTGCCCATTGTACACCCTAACTATGAACTTTGCCTATCTGAGGTTGTTCCAGCCACACTAGAAATTTTTAACGTGTTACACACCGTAGTGACACTTTCAGATCCTTGTCAGAAAAATCTCACCAACTTCAGCTAGGTGCAAACCCGTGCTCCTCAGATCTACAGGAAATGTGCTAACCACTATACTACCGAGGCTATTATTGTAATGGCTATAGTGTTGTCGGTAGGTTTCTCCAAGTACCTGGATGCATCTTGCTGTGTTTCTAGGTCTTCTGTAGCAACTAATACACCTGTAATCTAATAGGAAGCAGTTTTTCATATCTAGTTCTGTAGTTTCTTTTACTATGTAAGTACCTAACTTTTGTGAAGAAAGTGCAATAGGCTTCTCGAAAATTCTAAATCTAAGGCATTCTTTGGAATTCTGCGAGCCCTACTCAATCTTTAGTTAAGTATTCTGTCTTTTAGAGATACATTTATTTTTGAGTAGGGTTCATGAAATATAGTTTCAAAGAAACGGCATTATCTGCCACGATGACTACTCGTGGAGGCATATCTAAACATGACGCTTCTAGAGTCTAGGCAGTCGTTCGGTGAACTTTTTTGAATAATTCCTCCATCTGAGCCTCTGTATAACAATGTCTGCATAAGTAAAGCAGCAGTTGGTGTCAACTGACTTCTACTGTTGTAATAATCAGAACCCGCATCGGGTTGATTTCGCACCAACAGTTGTTGGAAAGTTCCATTTTGTAGCAAACCACTTGATCTATGTGCATCCATCCCATTTTTGTAGTAGAAACCTGAAAAAATATAATTTCATAGTATGCAGTTGTTTGTTTATGTTTTTTCACAATCACACTCAATGCAAGATGGGAACAGCCAACACAATAAGAATATTATTAGTGCAAGCATCTGACTCAAATCAGGCAGCAGTAAATGAAGAAGAAGTTGACAACCACCGTATATAGTACAGCCATCGACATCGTCCCCTGCAAAGACTAAACCGATCATTAAAACACCATCTACTTCACATACTCCTTCATATGGCATCAAGAAACTACCAAAATGCTGTGGTGATGACACACCTTTTGCAGCAATAAATAAGTTGTAAAAATGCTCTTTCTGCTGAAACTATCTGCCCAACTTGTTTGATTCCCTTCAGCGTTACAATATTCGGAGCTTGAAGAACGGTGCTAATGCCTGTTTCATCCAAGTTATATATCTTGTTAGGCGTGAAATCATGGGCTGCTAGAGCGCGTTCATAATTATCAAAAAATGTCCCTACGTTTTCCTTTTTGAAACTAGTGGTTCGGCTAAGGCTGGTGTTTTCGGGTTTCCTCAATACTAAATTTGTGTGCCTCTTTTTAAAACATTGCAGCCAGTCCATACCAGCAATTTTGTTGGCATCCCATTTACTGGCGCATATACTTTTATTCGATCTTTTTGCGTAGTCATAAGCCTTAATTCTAGTTTGAGTGTATGTTAAACCGTAATTTATTTTTGAAGATTTTAATATATAACTCACTAACAGGTCTTCCTCAGTTTTGTTAAATACTTGACCAGTAGAACACAAACTTGAGTAATTCGACAGATCATTATATGCTTCACCATTTTCTTCTGCCCATTCTCGCTCTTGTTTCTTTCTGATTCAATAAAATAATGTCGTATGTTTAATGCCATATGTTGCGGCAGCCATGCGAAGTTTCATGCCTTCCTCCACTGCTTGTATGGCATTCATCATATCATCTTTATTTGCTACATTTGCTGCACGTTTCCATTTGTACGTACGCACCATTTCTAAAAATGCACATTTAATATTAATTTTAATTCTACATAATAGGGCTTGAAACAATGGGCCAGCTTTGAACGGTGTTCAGTATGATGTTCAAATGTGTCCCGCTGATACAATCTTCAAATTCACTCTCGTTAAAAGTTTAAGCTTAGAATTACAGGTCTGATTGTCGAATACATACCTTGAAAAACTCCTGCGAATTGCAGGACAGCAACAACAACACTCTATTCTTAATACTTTGCTTGTACTATCTTTACAACCAAAATTACATACACATGCGTTTCAATATTAAAATCATTAATTTCTCCGATAAACTTGAAAACACTGTCACCAAACTCCGACAAACTTTGCACTGGTAGCACACACGTAGGCAACATCGTTTAACAAGAATCACTAATACTGCGTTCTCTAGAGGCGGGAAATTTGAATCGTTCAAACCTACCCCGCGTTCAAAGGTGCCCCCTCCACCCCGACAGTAAACTGAAAATTCGGTAGTTTCGGGGTTGTATCTGAATGTTAGTATTTATAACACCATGGAGTTACTTTGAAGTGAATTAAAACTAAACTACCCCCATATTGAAATAATGATTGGGAAGGGGATAACTAGGACGAGATTTACTCTCTGGGTAATTTCTTTTATGAATAGATACGTATTTTAAAGTTATGTATATTTATTATCTTGTTGTCCCCCATAAAAAGTGATTGGCGCAACCCAACATACTGAGTTTATTGTACTTTTTATAGTATAGAAATTGATCATAGTTAGGTACTTTCTGTCAAGTTAATCTCTTACTGTAGTACAGTTGTGTCCACACACCACCGAGAGTTTCTGACAACTAAATAAGGGAAATTTAGATACCTTATTACTATGACAGTTTTTAGTGGCGTAAATCACAGAAATCTAATTTAGTGTCCTGTCATCTGTCAAGCAAAAGGTTAAGTGAGCAGATATAATATTTATGTACATGATTTGCACTAAAACATAATTAAGAAAATAACAATAATTCTGACATTCACTTACTATAAATTAATTGAATGTACTTTGTGAAAATGATGCGTATAACCTTTTGCTTGACATATGACAGGACACTAAACTAGATTCCCGTAATATACGCTACGTAAATAATACCCTCAATAGAAACTTAGATAGTACCTGTGATAAGTATTTTGGTTGGCATTTTTCGAATAGTAGACTTTTACTTTCCCGTGAATCATCATGTATAGCAGCAGCCACAGATTATATAGGGGCAGCAACATAAGCAAATAAACACTTAGACGGCTCACTTAATGTCACGAATGTCTAAGCTCGTTTGGACATTGGCAGAAGAGGGCGTTTCGTATCAGTGTGCTTCCGAATCTAACACGGTGCTACCTGCTACGTTTCTATAAACCAGCAGTAACAGTGAGATGGCACAGTTTCTTGACCAAGCCACCTACCCTTACCTTGGAAAGAAACGATTCTGTGTTTGTCAATGTTATAACAAAATAAATATAAACAAGCAAGGAGCATCATTTCGTTCGGACATATGCTATACATATTAACTTATTAAAATATTTGAATGGTTCATCTTGTGGTTTTAAAATGTATATGTAGATATTATATGTTCGTATTATTGCCTACAATTAAAGCAAATGCTGTTGTAAATAATCGTTGTAGTTTCTAGAAATACCAGGCATTTGTTGCATTGCATAATATAATAAAATAATTAAATTGTTCATATTTTGCTTCTAAAATGTATTAAAACAATTTCATCAAAACAAAATAATTTTTGATTAATCACTGTTTCTGTTTTGTTTGCCAAATTAACTCGAAAAATATTTACATACATAAACACCGTTAATAATAATATTAAGTAGGTCCAAAAATAGGTCGTAAAATTTCAAATTAGGAAGTTGAAGCAGATGTGAATTAACAAATTACTACAGCAAGAGCTTTACCAAAAATTTCAGATGTACATATTTTTCCCAATAATTTCCCAACAAATAAATGTAAACTAACATATCAAGTTTTCAGCGAACCAATGGTCGCAAAAGCAACTTTTATTAAATTTTTGAACGATTTTGGAGAAGCCCAGAGAAGCTTTTGCCCAGAAAACTGTGCTTCTGCATAGCAACTGCAGGGTGCATAAAGCACGAATTGTGGACTTGAAAAACTCCGGGGAGTCGTATTTTGCAGAGTTATCAAAAGAATTTTTTTTCGAAGGCATGGTGTTATTAGAAAAACGTTGGAATAAGTGTGTAAGCGTTAATGGTTCTTATGTTGAAAAATAAAATTTTGTGTGTTCTCTAACTTATTTCCTTCATACTTAGGTAGACATAAAAAACTCCCCTCGTATATTCCATAACTCGATTATAATTTTAAGACATGAGCTAGAGCCTCCTGAAACCATCAATACTTCAAATTGGTAGATGTTTTGATATTACTCCAAATGAATACCAAGATAAAATGTAATATTTTATTCGATTTAAATTATGATTACACGTTTACGGTTCAAGCTATCCATTATGCTTAAATTCGCAATTATGATAAATTTCAGTAATCAAACATGATTTCTGATTGTGTACGTCAATACTTGTACCATCGTTTGAGTAAAATTGTTGTTCCGGAATGGTTCTGGAACCAACAGTTACTTTTTCAACATACGTAAAGTGTCTGTGAGCGATATTGACATTGCGGAAACTAAAACTTACTGGATCACCCAAGCCCATAATTATTTATGAATTTTATTCCTCTCGTAATTTCGCTAATAACCTTCAACTATTTGGTTGTAATTATTGTATCACTAATATAATTGCTAATTACCTTCTTTCTACACATATTACATTTTGAGTTTTTTGGCGGATTCCCATAATCGAGTATTTATTCATGCATTCATTCATAGGGAAATGATGAAGTCCACATAAATCTGTTGTTATGAAAATTTTTCATTGTCTTATAAGTATATACATACTACACTCGCTTTAAGGCATTCGTTCGCTCTTTGAATTTCTTAAAATACTGCAAAACGACATTCCAAAAAAGCAAACGAAATTATTCAACCAAAAACGGTTCTTTAGTAAAATTTAATCAGCTATTCGAATTATTAGAAAATATGCTTAATTTGACAACATTCACAACAAACCGTGAAGTGGGCGACCCCCCTCGTTCTACCCGTGCACGTGCACGGGTAGAACGAGGGGGGTCGCCCACTTTTTACATTTTCGTATGATTCGCGTTCGTTATCCAACAGAAATTCACTTTATATGCGGGTTTTTACTCGAAATCAATGAACAGGTACGTGATTAGTTAGCAGTTCCACATAATTAAAGTATATAACGTACATCTGCTCAGAGCTCATATATTTGTTGTTAAGATTACGACAGTGGAATAATAATTCTCAATAATGATTTAGATTATGCAACTTCATCTCAGATAGGTATGGTTCTATATTTATTACCAATAGATAGCGTTTTTCAAGAATTACGCGGACCGTACTAATATTCAAAGGTAAGAAATACTGGAACTGACTAGCATCAGGATATGTTTATGCGTTGTAATTCTATTATCGATTGGATCGGTGATTTGATACATCTGTAAATTATGTGTAATCCTATTTTTAGTTCACTATTTAGGAGAATTCGTTTAAACTTAACCACTTAAAATATGAATCCGCTTAAGACTAAATATAAAAAATAATTTGAAAACCGCCGCCTGCGAATTCACTCTTTAAAATATACTTTACATCCTCTAAAAAGAGACAATTTGTACAAATAGTACGCGCACGCTCACGCAATATGCATCTTCCAAACTTTTTTGTTGTTGTTTAGGTGAAAAACAGGTACAAGAATGCTCAAATAACAAAATACAAAACTTTCCATTAACATTCAAACAGGAAAAGAGTAACCAGAGGAACACATGCATAATAGTATATTAAAGAACTAGTTTCATAAGGCCTTTTCTTAACGCACGAGTCCAAGTTTGAAAAACGAGACGCGAAGCGTCGAGTTTTTCAACGGACGAGTGCGACAAGTGGTCTTATGAAACGTGTTCTTTATACTATTTTTTCTATTGAGGAAGTTTAAGAGTATTTTAAATAAATGTATGTAGAAAATTTTACGTCAAATCGATTACTAGGGAGTTTTTATAAACACTTATGGCAGCACTGACAGGTGGCTGAAACTGACATTTCAAATTCAAATCGAACTACCAACATCGTAAAAAAACAAACTAAAAACAGTACGATTATAGGCCTCCTTAACGTACTGTTTTTAAGCTAAAACAGTGCGCTTAGAACGGCTTTATAAAACCGAAATAGAAAAAAAATAAAGAGGGTTCCATAAACAAGAGGGGCAACAAAAGAATGAACAATATAATTAGATTTTTCTATTTCGGTTTTATAAAGCCGTTCTAAGCGCACTGTTTTAGCTTAAAAACAGTACGTTAAAGAGGCCTATAATCGTACTGTTTTTAGTTTGTTTTTTACGATGTTGGTAGTTCGATTTGAATTTGAAAGTTTGAAATGTCAGTTTCAGCCACCTGTCAGTGCTGCCATAAGTGTTTACTGTTTATAAAAACTCCCTAGTAATCGATTTGACGTAAAATTTTCTACATAAATTTATTTAAAATACTCTTAAACTTCCTCAATAGAAAAAATAGTATAAAGAACACGTTTCATAAGACCACTTGTCGCACTCGTCCGTTGAAAAACTCGACGCTTCGCGTTGTTATGGATTAAAAGCACAACAAGGGAAAAATAAAATACTTGTAGAATTTCGTAGTTTATAATTATAATTAAAATAGAATAATAAAATAGTAGCAGTAGCAGTACAACGTTGTTGAAAATGTGGTAGGAACAAATCTCTCTATAATGCAATAAATTTGACAGGCTATTTATACTAATTCATCAGTGCACATTGAACAGTCTTGTGATCTATGATTGTTTATCTTCAGTTATCTTCAGTTAGTTCGGAAACTTTAGTTTCTGATAAAATGTCTAATGATTAATGTATTATTAGAAGTAACAACAATGGAATAATTTGTGGGTATATAATATGTAACACCTTCGGGCGGAGAAGACTCAAAATCCTTTTTGAGTTATTCGGTTGGCCATACTGGGTCACTATTGGCGGGATTTTTCTGTGCTTGTATACGGGCAGAACGTCTCGCGCTTGGTCCTGTAGACTGAAGGGAATGATTTTCCAACGAAATTTGTTCATCTGTAGTGGTTGAATGGGATTCTGTATGATGGACATCATTGGAGGAGCAGTTGTTGAAAGTCTGTAAACATGTGGGTCGTTCCTTTCTTTGACGTATAAGGCGACGATAAAAAAGGTATACAGGATTACAGTGACAACAATATTGGCAACAACATATACACAAAATTATAATTACAATCACAGAAAGAAAGGTGTACCAAGGCAAATGTTTGGTAACATGCTGATGGAGTAATAAAACGTCTAATCCGTCGGAAACTTCTTTTAATTGTTTTTGTGCCAGGTTGAGTTCACTAATATGCATCGGAACAGGATCAAGTTTGCGGAAATGTAGTTCGTGAATTTCTTCCTTTTTGTTGTTGATTTCTTGACAACATTCGATGAAAATTGGAGTTTCTGGAAAGTAGACGGTTGTGTTTGATTTAGGATTATTTTCACCATGTAGAAATAACGTTCCCATGTAGGCGTAACATGATGGATCTAATTGTAGTAAGAAGGTAGAAGGTACTACTTGATTTTTTGTAGTATCGTTGCAGATGAT
>JABXWE010104956.1:0-11645 GCA_014611495.1 Limonius californicus | reverse complement strand
AGAAAACAAATATTAGTTTCAACAAATGTTAGTATAAATTTCCAGAAGAATTTTCCTGCCTCAGATTACTCTGCGTTTTGCACATATTGTCTTTAAATAAAGTAGAGCACTTTGCTAATGTTTTTATACCATACATTTTAAAAAATTTCAGTACCACTGATTAAGAAAATAAATGTTTGTTTCAACAAATGTTAATATACATTTCCAGACGAATTTTTCCGCCTCAGATTACTCTGCTTTTTGCTCATATTGTCTTTAGATAAAGTAGAGCAGTTTGCTAATGATTTTATACCATACATTTTTGAAAATTTTAGTACCACTTATTAAGAAAATAAATGTTTCTTTCAACAAATGTTAATATGAAGAATTTTCCTGCTCAAATTATTCTGCTTTTTGCTCATATTATCTTTAGATAAAGTAGATCAGTTTGTTAATGATTTTATACCACACATACTTTTGAAAATTTCAGTACCACGATTAAAACAATAAATGTTTGTTTCAACAAATGTTAATACAAATTTCCACAAGAATTTTGCTGCTTCCGATCATTCCGCTTTCAGCTCATATTGTATTTAGATAGAGTAGAGCAGTTTGTTAATATTTTTGTAACATATATTTTTAAAAATTTCAGTACCGCTGATAAGATAAACGTTTCTTTCAACAAATGTTAATATACATTTCCAGAAGAATTTTCCTGCCTCAGATTATTCTGCTTTTTACTCATATTCTCTTCAGATAAAGTAGAGCAATTTGCTAATGTTTTTATACCTAACCTTTTTGAAAATTTCAGCAAAACTGATTAAGAAAAGAAATGCTTGTTTCAACAAATATTAATATAAATTTCTAGAATAATATTCCTGCCTCAAATTATCTTGCTTTTTGCTTAATATTGTCCTTAGACAAAATAGCGCAGTTTGCTAATGTTTTTATACTGAACAAAGTATAAACAATTGTAGCATCACTGATTAAGAAAATAAACGTTTGTTTCAAGAGGAGAATTTTCTTGTCTTTAATTAGGTAATCTGATTTTTGCTCGTGTGTTCCTAGATAGAGTAACATTTTGCTGATTTTTGTCATATAAGGAATCTCCGCATCACCTTTTTCTTCCAACTGGTCATGTTATCGTTAGATACAATAACATAGTTTTCTGATTTTCATCAAAATGAAAACATATTTTCCTGTTCCAGGCAAGCTTGTTCCAAAGAAATGTTGTTTCAATAATGTTAATAGAGATTTTACAGAAGAAGGCTTTTGCTCATATACTTCTGTACAGAAAACAACTGAATAATTGAAAATTTTTGGATTAACATTTTGTTTGTAAATATTACGTAGTGTTGTCGTTAATAAAAAATTGTTTGTTTTTATTTTGTTGTTGTTAATGTCCGTAAGAGCTGATGCACATCCATATAAAGCAGCTTGTTTAAACACACATACATTTTTCAAATTTCCAGCTTAAGATTATTCCAGAAAAATCATTTTCATTTATGTAAGACTGTAGTAATTATACCAGGAACTTAAATCACGATATTTTGTGATGCGCCCATTGGCGACATTTGAGGACAAGTTGTCAGTTACACAATGTTTAGTCGCTTTTTGACGCTACATCAGACGGGTTTTTTCTACCGCAAGCTTGAACGTTTGCTGTACCTTATTTTACATTTAAAGATGATAAAAATCGAAGCCCACGGTTTTATATTTCCATTTTTATTGCCGTCTTGATAATACAACCGTAAAATTGCAAATTCCAAAGCAAATAAATAAATTCGAATGTTATGAATTATAAACATTATAGATTAGTATAATTAGGGTTAAACCAAGCTACTGAGATTTATTAATATACAGGCTCTTAATTTGGAAATGTACAATGTGTTATATATCAGGGAAGTAAAACAGGTATCGAAAATTTCTAGAAACTGTTTCTAAAACATGAAGGGGCAATAATCATGACTCATAAGGTAAGGTTTCCCCGTCCAAGGCATTGAAAAGCTCTTACAAAATGATATTCAATAATAGCAACATTTTTCTTGGATCGTTTTAGAAAAATAAATTGGCCCCCAAAATCTCCAGGTTTTGATCTTTTTAGACGTCGTTCTACAGGGTCACTGAAAATCTGTTCTCTACAAAACTCGGCTTGTATCGATCACACAACTGCAACAAGGGGTTAGCCTAAGGGATTGAATGGGAAAAGTTTTCTTATGGTTCATTATGATTCCCCCTCCATGTTGTAGGAACGTTATCTAGCAAAATGCAATATCTATTTTACTTTCAGAGATATATATCACATTGTACGTTTTTAAATTGACATCCTGTATAAATTTTAAACAGGTATTTTATTGCAAAAATCTAGTATTCTAAATCAAAACCATTAAGAGTGTGGGTTCTGTGAGTATAAACAACAGATCCTTCAGTTACAACTTTTGAAGCCTCGATTTCTAGGATTCCTAAACTAATATAATCGACGATTTGTGTAATAGTTCAAGAATATATTATTGAAAGCAGCACATGAAACTTTTGCAACTCATTTGGATAACAAATACTCCAAAACAGCCCAAATTTAAGGTGGGATTCTGCAGAAGGATTCGATGTTTTCCACAAGTGGTAGATAGATATTCAAATGGCTTAAGCAATGGCAATGAGCAGATTCCAAATAAAGATATGTTACTTACAAGAAAGATTTAGGGATGACTTTGTATTTCAATAGGTTGTAGTACAAAATTCCTACCAGTTTCATTTCAAATTGAATTAACAATTTAATTTACAAAACACTCAGTATACTACATATGGTGCAATAGTAGGATAAAAAAATCAATTAGAAATTCTTCTCCATCGAGAAATTCTATTTAAATCCAGTCGCAAATGTGTAAGGATATTTTATTTTAAAAATACAATTATGAAGTGGAATAAGTTATTTAAATTTTGGAAATGTTTACCCGATTAAGACCAAGAAGTATATCTAGCATACGACATTATATAGAGAGAATTGCACAACTATTAACCTTTTAATTTAATATCTTACATGGAGACACAGTTCTTTAACTTATTAAAGTTTTTGCAAATTTTTCCAAGGTATTAGCTAAATCTTTATTCTCTGAATTCTCAACAGTAATTAAGGAGTTTATTACAGTTTTTTCTTTACAACCAGAGAAACTATTAGTTTCAATGTTCGTCTTCATGTTGCTCTTCCAATTTACGTTTCGTACTCGTCTTCGTATTCATCTATGGTCTTCGACTTCCCTATGATCTTCATCTTCGTCTTCATGTTGATCTGCCTGTTTGTGTTCACTGTCGTCTTCGTCCTTGTGTTCTTATTCATGTTCATCTTTGTTTCTGCTTTGGTAGTCAGTTAGTGTTAATGTTCGTCTTCACGTTTGCCTTGGAATTTATGTTCGTTTCGTACTCGTCTTCGTCTTCATGTTGATTTTGCTGTTTGTGTTCGTCGTCGTCTTCGTCCTTATCCCTTCCTATTCATGTTCTAGTTTATCTTCGTTTTTGCTTTGGTAGTCATATCAGTGTTAATGTTCGTCTTCATATTCGCTTTCTAGGTTATGTTTGTTTTCGTGTTCGTCTTCGTGTCCATTTCCGTATTCGTCTTTATAGTCATCTTCGTCTTCCCTTTGATCTTCGCCTTCGTGCTTGCCTTCCTCTTTGTGTTCCTCATTGTATTCGTCTTCGTGTCATCTTCTTCTTCGTCTTCATATTCGTCTTTGTATATATTTTCTGTACATCTTCGGGTTAATTTTTATCTTCGACGTCATACGTTCCTGTAAGTGGTCGTATTCGTGTTGTTGCTCATCTCCATGTATTTTTTCCGGTTTATGTCCGTCATATTAGTCTTAATGTTCGTTTTCATGTTCGCCTTCGAATTCATGTTCGTTTCGTACTCGTCTTCGTCTTCATGTAGATTTTGCTGTTTGTGTACGTCGTCGCTTTCGTTCTTGTCTTTGTATTCATGTTCGTGTTCACCTTCGTTTTTGCTTTGGTAGGCATATTAGAGCTAATGTTTGTCTTTACGTCCGCCTTTTGAATTTATGTTCGTTTCGTACTCGTCTTCGTCTTCATGTTGATTTTGCTGTTTGTCTTTGTCGTCGTCTTCATCCTTGTCTTCCTATTTATGTGTGAGTTCATCTTCGGTTTTGCTTTGGTAGTCATAGTAGTGTTAATGTTCGTCTTCATGTCCGCTTTCCAGTTTGTATTTGTTTTTGGGTTCGTCTTCGTGTCTCTGTTCGTATTCGTCTTTATATTCATCTTCGTCTTCCTTTTGGTCTTTGTCTTCGTGCTCGCCTTCCTCGTTGTGTTCGTCTTAGTATTTGTGTTTGCATTCGTCTTCGTGTTCATCTTCTTCTTCGTCTTCACGTTCGTTTTTGTATATATTTCCCTGTAAGTGTTCGTATTCGTGTTGTTGTTCATCTCCATGTTTGTTTTCCTGTTTATGTTCGTCATATTAGTCTTAATGTTCGTCTTTATATTCGCCTTCGTGTTTGTGATCGTATTCGTATTCATGTTTGTATATGTTTTCCTGTACATATTCGTATTCATTTCAGCTTTCGTCGTCATATTAGTCTTAATATTTGTCGCCGGGTTCGCCTTCCTGTAAGTGTTCGTCCTCATGTTCGTATTCGTATTGGTGTTCGTCTCCATTTTTGTTTTCCTGTTTATGTGCGTCAGATTAGTATTAATGTTCGCCTTCGTGTTTGTGTACGTCTTCGTGTACGTATGCGCCTTACTGTTCGTCTTCCTGTTTATGTTAGTATTCACGTAAGTTTCTGTATACGTGCTGGTGTTCATTTTCAGCTTCGTTGTCACATCGTCTTAACGTTAATCTTCGTCTCGTGTCTCGTGTTCGTTCATTTCCGTATTCGCTTTGGTCTTCGTTTCCGTCTGTGTATTGCTCACGGTTTTCATCTCCACGTATGCCTTCCTGTAGTAGTTCGTCTTCGTCCCCGTGTTGTTTTCCTGTTTGTGTTCCTCTTCGTGTTCGTTTTCGTGTTCATCTCCGTCTTCGCTTTTATCTTCGTTTCCGTCTTTGTATTCGCCACCATGGTCATCTCCAGGTTCGCCTTCCTGTTTTAGTTTGTCTTCCTGTTTGTGTTCGTCTTCGTGTTTATCTCGGTCTTCGCTTTGGTCTTCGTTTCCGTCTTCGTATTCGTAACCGTGGTCATCTCCACGTTCGCCTTTCTGTTTTCATTCATCTTCTGCTTCTTATCCGTCTGCATTTTCGTTTTCCTGTTTGTGTTCGTCTTCGTGTTCATCTCCCTCTTCGCGTTTGTCTTCGTTTTCGTCTTTGTATTCGTCACCGTGGTCATCTCCAGGTTCGCCTTCCTGTTTTCGTTCGCCTTCATCTCCGTGTTTGTTTTCCTGTTTGTGTTCGTCTTCGTGTTCATTTCCGTCTTCTCTTTTGTCTTCGTTTCCATCTTTGTATTTGTGACCGTGGTCATCTTCAGGTTCGCTTTCCTGTTTTAGTTCGCCTTCGTCTCCATGCTTGTCTTCCTGTTTGTGTTCGTCTTCGTGTTCATCTCCGCCTTCGTTTTTGTCTTCGTTCCGCCGTTGGATTCGTAACCGTGGCCATCGCCACGTTCGCTTTTCTGTTTTCATTGCTCTTCTTCTTCTTATCCGTCTACATTTTTGTTTTCCTGTTTGTGATCGTGTTCGTATTTGTTTTCGTGTTCATCGCGGTCTTTGCTTTGGTCTTCGTTTCTGTCTTCGTATTCGTCACCGTGGTCATCTCCACGTTCGCCTATTTGTTTTCATTCCTCTTCCTCCTCTTATCCGTATGCATTTTCGTTTTCCTGTTTGTGCTCGTCTTTGTGTTCATCTCTGTCTTCGCTTTTGTCTTCGTTCCGCCTTTGTATTCGTCACCGTATTCATCTCCAGGTTCGCCTTCCTGTTTTAGTTCGCCTTCGTCTCCATGTTTGTCTTCCTGTTTGTGTTCGTCTTCGGATTCATCTCGGTCTTCGCTTTGGTCTTCGTTTCCGTCTTCGTATTAGTAACTCTGGTCATCTCCACGTTCGCCTTCCTGTTTTCATTCCTCTTCTTCTTATCCGTCTGCATTTTTGTTTTCCTGTTTGTGCTCGTGTTCGTATTCGTCTTCGTGTTCATCTCGGTCTTTGCTTTGGTCTTCGTTTCCGTCTTTGTATTCGTCACTGTGGTCATCACCACGTTCACCTTCTTGTTTTCATTCCTTTTCTTCTTCTTATCCGTCTGCATGTTCGTTTTCCTGTTTGTGCTCGTGTGAGGATTTGCCTTCGTGTTCATCTCCGCCTTCGCTTTGGTCTTCGTTTCCGTCTTCGTATTCGTCACCGTGGTCATCTCCACGTTCGCCATCTTGTTTTCATTCCCCTTTTTCTTCTTATCCGTCTGCATTTTCGTTTTCCTGTTTGTGTGAGTGTTCGTATTCGTCTTCGTGTTTATTTCTGTCTTCGTTTTGGTCTTCGTTTCCGTCTTCGTCACGTTCGGTTGTTGTTTTTTCCTCTTCGTCTTCGTGTTCGTCTCCATATTCGTCTTTGTCGTCGTACCGGTCTTAATTTTTCTGTTCATCTTAAAATTCACTTTGGTCTTGGTTAACATCTGTATATTCGTTACCGTGTTCATCTCCACGTTCGTCTTTCTATTTTAGTTCATCTTCCTCTTCATGTTCGCTTTCATGTTTGGGTTTGTCTGCGTATTCGTCTTCATGTTTGCCTTCGTATATATTTTTGTGTTCACTTTAGTCGTTGTCCATTTATTAGTGTTATTGTTCGACGCCATGTTCGCTTTCCTCTTAGTGTGCGTCTTCGTATTCGTCTTCAGGTTCATCTTTGGCTTTGCCTTCCTTTTGGTCTGCGTATGCGTTTTCCTTTTCGCCTTCGCCCCTGTTTATTATCTGGAACAATCAGGTGCTATGAGTTTTACTCGTACATTAAGGTGTTAGTCCCGTTTGTCATACGAACACTACGAGAATCCCAAACAAACTGTCTTGAGCGTTTTAAAAATAATATGTGGAGGAATATGCAATCAAGAATAGTGTTTGTAAAGACTACGTCGAAGATAAAAACTCCGAACTAAATGTTTTATTAGACGAAGACTTTATCCATAATTTTTTAAGGGAACATATTTTGAGTAAAAACTGGAAAAAATGACAGAGTTGTTCTTTTCTTCAGTTACTGTTGTAATCACTGATTTTTGTTAACGTTAGAAAATTGGGGTTGATTCTAAACCAATAAACATCGGATTCTATGCAATCATTTCTCCTGGTAAGATATTTCTACTAGAGGAACATTCATGAAGATGAAGTACATGCACTTTTTGTGATTGGGAGCCCTATTGAAATAATAGAGAGAGAAGACTACCTTGCCCTCTTGGAAACAGAGGAGTTTTTAAAAATAGAGAATGTAGATATGTACATATATTTTAATTTTAAGTACTAATGCAAACTGTAATTCGTATATTTTGTTTCTTGAGAAGGTGAGTAAAATATGTAGCCAGCTTATATCAATATCTGTAAACTATATTATTATTTTAATTGATTTTGTATTATTTAAATAAATGTTGCAATCAGTTGACAAATGAAATCATTTTCCGTGCAATTCGTATACTTTTTTCTCAGGTTACTACACTTGAAGGTAAAGCAACAGCTCCTTCCGAATTGTTCCGTAGAGCACTCGTAAAAAAGTTAATGAGTAATTTTAACGAGGAAATTTTAACTGCGTCGTTAATGCAAAACTGGCTTTATTGCTTTATTGCATTCGTTTCATTTATTTTTCATACAATTATTATATTGTCTTGTAAATCATTTGCTGCACCCAAACGCCCTCTCGTTAGAAATTGAATTTATCACGTAATATACCTACACAAAGAACTTTAAATTGAGAACCTTAATTTTTATAAACCTTTGGAATTTCAACTGTACCATAATTTTTCCTTTAATCTAAACTATTTGATATCCTAGCGTTTTACTTATTTAATTGAATTAAATCGGTTAGAAAAGCAAAGCTTATTAAAAACGTTCTAGGAATTAATTAAAAATAAACGAATGCATAAATAAAGCAAGAGCAAGTGGGGAAAGGTAACCCAGCACGTACTCGTGGCATGGGTGCAAGTAGCTAATTCGTTTCAAAAATTACTCATGCAAAATAAATTGTTTCTTAAAGCATAGAAAATCAATTAAAAGTGTGTTTATTCTGCATAGATGAATGGTCAGAAAGAATGTTGATTAAATTCGGGTACACATAGAAGTTGTGCGTTTAAGGTGACTCGGCAGTGCCTTGTTCTATTTTGGTTTTACGGTCAGTGAGTCCGGAGCAAATGGAGCTTGATACGTAAACTAGAAAGGTTATATGCACGTATATGCAAACAAAAAACTCAATACCTGTGTGGTAATTAGAATATACAGTTGAACCTATTATAGGCAATAGTTTGAAAGTTTGCATGGGATGTTTCATTTAAGAATGGTACGATTAGTGAAGTAGCGGTACGAAACTAATTTGTTTACAGAGTTACAACCTTCCGAAGACGCACGCTTCTCGACTTCTCTTTTAAAAAACCTTTTCTTATCCGTCAGTGTAGAGTGCGATGTCCACTAAAAGTATGCTTCACTAAGTGCATATACATTACTGTTCATTTCATAGTATAGCTTAGACACAGGTAGAAGAAAGTCTAAAAAATACTAAACTAATAGAAATGACAGTAACTTTAATTTTCTTCTGAAAAATTGTAGAGTTATCTCAACCAGTGGGTTATGCAACACACTCGCAGGTGGAAGCGTAAGCTATACAGAGTTGGGCTCTGTAACGTAACGTGCTACTTGAAACATAAAGTAGCTTGTAGCTATAGCGAGCTACAGAAACAACATAACGTAACTGCTATCAAGAAACTCTTGAGTGTATATTTTTGTCAAAAAACTAAGTGATATTTAAATAATTTTTAAGAAAACATCCTCTTCAAAATTCTATACAAAACTATAAGCTCTTCTAAGCACTTACTGTACTACGGTCATAAGGAACATTAGGTTTAGAAAATTCCAAAAAGTAGTGGCTACGAATTACAAAAATAAGGTAAACACTCACAAGACTAATATTAAATCCGAATCCTGTACATCCTGAGTTGGTAAGTTCAATAGTTTAATTTAACCATTACCGTGAGTGTGCTACACCTTGCTAAAACACTAAGCTGTTATTTATGTAATTGTGAAAATTCGTTCGCGAAAAGAATTGTTAAGATAATTTTGTTGGTGACTTACTGAAATCAACGATGATTCTTTTTCTTCTATCTAGGGTCTCCGGCCTGTTATTTCCAGATTTTGGGTCTTTCCATATTTTGCTTGGGCGTCCAATGCTCTTCTTCACTTTGATCACATGTCAAATGAGGTAAAAACTAACAAGAGTAATACTAACACTAACTCTTTTACATCCTGTATTGGTATATTCAATAGTTCAGTTTAAACACCCTTAGTGTGCTACACCTTGCTAAAACACAAAATTGTTCTTCATTTAATTGTGGAAATACGTGCGCGAAAAGAATTGTTAAGATGATTTTGTTGTTGACTTATTTGAATCATGGATGATAGTTTTCTTCTTTTTCTTTCTTTGAGGGCCTCCGGTCTGTTAGTTCCGGATATAGAGTCTTTCCGTATTTTGGTCGGGCGTCCAATGATTCTTGTTCGTGTCGCGTCAACTGGACGGTATCAAGTGGACGCGCGACAATTGGACGCGTACGACAATTGGACGCGTACGACAATTGGACGCGTACGACAATTGGACGCGTGCGACAATTTGACGCGACGATTTTTGGACGTGCGTCTTTTGGACGCGCCGGCAATTGGACGCGTATGTATCATGAATCATAAACGGCTTCATAAATTATTCAACACATACTTGCAGTTGGAAATTATGCGCAAACCCTCGCAGGTAGTCCAATATTGGTCTATCTCCGTAATCAGCAACCACTCTTCATATATTTTCAGCCGTATCTCTGTAAATGTTAAATAACCCCACAAATTCTAATAAAAGTTATACTAAGTTTATGAACGCGTCCAATTGTCTCGCGTCCAATTATCTGGCGTCCAATTGACACACGCGTTCAATTGACGTAAGCGTCCAATTGACGTAGATCCCTTCTTCTTTGCTTTGGTCACAAGTCCAATAAGGTAAAGACCAGCAAGGCTAATACTAAAACTGAATCCTGTACATCCTGTGTTGGTAAGTTCAACAGTTTAATTTAACCATTACCTTCAGTGTGCTACATCTTGCTAAAACACTAAGCTGTTCTTTATTTAATTGTGAAAATTCGTTAGCGAAAAGAATTGTTAAGATGATTTTGTTGGTGACTTGCTGAAATCAACGATGATAGTCTTCTTCTTTTTCTTCTATCTAGGGTCTCCGGCCTGTTATTTCCAGATTTTGGGTCTTTCCATATTTTGCTTGGGCGTCCAATGCTCTTCTTCGCTTTGGGCACATGTTAAATGAGGTAACAACTAACAAGACTAATACTAACACTGATGCTTTTAGATCCTGTATTGGTATATTCAATAATTCAATTTAAACACCCTTAGTGTACTACACCTTGCTAAAACACTAAATTGTTCTTCATTTAATTGTGGAAATACGTGCGCGAAAAGAATTGTTAAGATGATTTTGTTGTTGACTTATTTGAATCATGGATGATACTTTTCTTCTTTTTCTTTCTTCGAGGGCCTCCGGTCTGTTAGTTCCAGATATGGAGTCTTTCCGTATTTTGCTCGGGCGTCCAATGCTTCTTCTTCCTGTTGCGTCAATTGGATGCGCGTCAATTGGACGCGATCAATTGGACGTGTACGACAATTTGACACGTGCGACAATTAGACGGGAAGATTTTTGGACGTGCGTCTTTTGGACGCGCCGGCAATTGGACGCGTATGTAATTAAGATTTATACAAAATATATATAGAAAACTGTAGTTTATTATAGTTAGTACAAAGTTACAAAATATACATTATAAAGTAAGCAATTAGAAAATATTTATAAAAAAACATAAAGGACTACAAAATTACAAAATAAACAACATAAAATAGCCAATGGTACAATAAACACAAACGAATCATAAACGCCTTTTCAAATTATTCAACACATACTTGCAGTTGGAAATTAGGCGCAATCTCTCGCAGGTAATCCAGTATTGGTCTATCTCCGTAATCAGCAACCACTCTTCGTATATTTTCAGCCGTATCTCTGTAAATGTTAAATAACCCCACAAATTCTAATAAAGGTTATACTAAGTTCAATTACCTGGCGTCCAATTGACGCACGCGTTCAATTGACGTAAGCCTCCAATTGTCGCGCTTCCAATTTGCCGCGTCCAATTGATGTAGAGGGTCCAAGGGAATATGATGCTCAATATAAGAGAGACTAGAAGAGTCTCTCTCTAGCCTCTCTATTCCAACTTCGCTCTCACCTACCCGTGGTGGACCCTGTTACGCGGAGCAACCCTGCTGGAGGTCGTGGTGAAAATCCCGGCGGAAGGCAGGGTCAGCAAGCAGACGAGAAACGAGGGTCTTGTTTGAGGCACTGTGCAGAAGGCATAGGTAGGGCTTAACAAGATGAATATCTTCAGAGTAGGAAGATATCCTAGGATCGGTGGCGTGATTCAATAAAAGAAGAATCAACGGCAGCGACCGAAGTCAGTAGAAACCTGAT
>JABXWE010104955.1:0-16115 GCA_014611495.1 Limonius californicus | reverse complement strand
CATTCGTTTCATTTATTTTTCATACAATTATTATATTGTCTTGTAAATCATTTGCTGCACCCAAACGCCCTCTCGTTAGAAATTGAATTTATCACGTAATATACCTACACAAAGAACTTTAAATTGAGAACCTTAATTTTTATAAACCTTTGGAATTTCAACTGTACCATAATTTTTCCTTTAATCTAAACTATTTGATATCCTAGCGTTTTACTTATTTAATTGAATTAAATCGGTTAGAAAAGCAAAGCTTATTAAAAACGTTCTAGGAATTAATTAAAAATAAACGAATGCATAAATAAAGCAAGAGCAAGTGGGGAAAGGTAACCCAGCACGTACTCGTGGCATGGGTGCAAGTAGCTAATTCGTTTCAAAAATTACTCATGCAAAATAAATTGTTTCTTAAAGCATAGAAAATCAATTAAAAGTGTGTTTATTCTGCATAGATGAATGGTCAGAAAGAATGTTGATTAAATTCGGGTACACATAGAAGTTGTGCGTTTAAGGTGACTCGGCAGTGCCTTGTTCTATTTTGGTTTTACGGTCAGTGAGTCCGGAGCAAATGGAGCTTGATACGTAAACTAGAAAGGTTATATGCACGTATATGCAAACAAAAAACTCAATACCTGTGTGGTAATTAGAATATACAGTTGAACCTATTATAGGCAATAGTTTGAAAGTTTGCATGGGATGTTTCATTTAAGAATGGTACGATTAGTGAAGTAGCGGTACGAAACTAATTTGTTTACAGAGTTACAACCTTCCGAAGACGCACGCTTCTCGACTTCTCTTTTAAAAAACCTTTTCTTATCCGTCAGTGTAGAGTGCGATGTCCACTAAAAGTATGCTTCACTAAGTGCATATACATTACTGTTCATTTCATAGTATAGCTTAGACACAGGTAGAAGAAAGTCTAAAAAATACTAAACTAATAGAAATGACAGTAACTTTAATTTTCTTCTGAAAAATTGTAGAGTTATCTCAACCAGTGGGTTATGCAACACACTCGCAGGTGGAAGCGTAAGCTATACAGAGTTGGGCTCTGTAACGTAACGTGCTACTTGAAACATAAAGTAGCTTGTAGCTATAGCGAGCTACAGAAACAACATAACGTAACTGCTATCAAGAAACTCTTGAGTGTATATTTTTGTCAAAAAACTAAGTGATATTTAAATAATTTTTAAGAAAACATCCTCTTCAAAATTCTATACAAAACTATAAGCTCTTCTAAGCACTTACTGTACTACGGTCATAAGGAACATTAGGTTTAGAAAATTCCAAAAAGTAGTGGCTACGAATTACAAAAATAAGGTAAACACTCACAAGACTAATATTAAATCCGAATCCTGTACATCCTGAGTTGGTAAGTTCAATAGTTTAATTTAACCATTACCGTGAGTGTGCTACACCTTGCTAAAACACTAAGCTGTTATTTATGTAATTGTGAAAATTCGTTCGCGAAAAGAATTGTTAAGATAATTTTGTTGGTGACTTACTGAAATCAACGATGATTCTTTTTCTTCTATCTAGGGTCTCCGGCCTGTTATTTCCAGATTTTGGGTCTTTCCATATTTTGCTTGGGCGTCCAATGCTCTTCTTCACTTTGATCACATGTCAAATGAGGTAAAAACTAACAAGAGTAATACTAACACTAACTCTTTTACATCCTGTATTGGTATATTCAATAGTTCAGTTTAAACACCCTTAGTGTGCTACACCTTGCTAAAACACAAAATTGTTCTTCATTTAATTGTGGAAATACGTGCGCGAAAAGAATTGTTAAGATGATTTTGTTGTTGACTTATTTGAATCATGGATGATAGTTTTCTTCTTTTTCTTTCTTTGAGGGCCTCCGGTCTGTTAGTTCCGGATATAGAGTCTTTCCGTATTTTGGTCGGGCGTCCAATGATTCTTGTTCGTGTCGCGTCAACTGGACGGTATCAAGTGGACGCGCGACAATTGGACGCGTACGACAATTGGACGCGTACGACAATTGGACGCGTACGACAATTGGACGCGTGCGACAATTTGACGCGACGATTTTTGGACGTGCGTCTTTTGGACGCGCCGGCAATTGGACGCGTATGTATCATGAATCATAAACGGCTTCATAAATTATTCAACACATACTTGCAGTTGGAAATTATGCGCAAACCCTCGCAGGTAGTCCAATATTGGTCTATCTCCGTAATCAGCAACCACTCTTCATATATTTTCAGCCGTATCTCTGTAAATGTTAAATAACCCCACAAATTCTAATAAAAGTTATACTAAGTTTATGAACGCGTCCAATTGTCTCGCGTCCAATTATCTGGCGTCCAATTGACACACGCGTTCAATTGACGTAAGCGTCCAATTGACGTAGATCCCTTCTTCTTTGCTTTGGTCACAAGTCCAATAAGGTAAAGACCAGCAAGGCTAATACTAAAACTGAATCCTGTACATCCTGTGTTGGTAAGTTCAACAGTTTAATTTAACCATTACCTTCAGTGTGCTACATCTTGCTAAAACACTAAGCTGTTCTTTATTTAATTGTGAAAATTCGTTAGCGAAAAGAATTGTTAAGATGATTTTGTTGGTGACTTGCTGAAATCAACGATGATAGTCTTCTTCTTTTTCTTCTATCTAGGGTCTCCGGCCTGTTATTTCCAGATTTTGGGTCTTTCCATATTTTGCTTGGGCGTCCAATGCTCTTCTTCGCTTTGGGCACATGTTAAATGAGGTAACAACTAACAAGACTAATACTAACACTGATGCTTTTAGATCCTGTATTGGTATATTCAATAATTCAATTTAAACACCCTTAGTGTACTACACCTTGCTAAAACACTAAATTGTTCTTCATTTAATTGTGGAAATACGTGCGCGAAAAGAATTGTTAAGATGATTTTGTTGTTGACTTATTTGAATCATGGATGATACTTTTCTTCTTTTTCTTTCTTCGAGGGCCTCCGGTCTGTTAGTTCCAGATATGGAGTCTTTCCGTATTTTGCTCGGGCGTCCAATGCTTCTTCTTCCTGTTGCGTCAATTGGATGCGCGTCAATTGGACGCGATCAATTGGACGTGTACGACAATTTGACACGTGCGACAATTAGACGGGAAGATTTTTGGACGTGCGTCTTTTGGACGCGCCGGCAATTGGACGCGTATGTAATTAAGATTTATACAAAATATATATAGAAAACTGTAGTTTATTATAGTTAGTACAAAGTTACAAAATATACATTATAAAGTAAGCAATTAGAAAATATTTATAAAAAAACATAAAGGACTACAAAATTACAAAATAAACAACATAAAATAGCCAATGGTACAATAAACACAAACGAATCATAAACGCCTTTTCAAATTATTCAACACATACTTGCAGTTGGAAATTAGGCGCAATCTCTCGCAGGTAATCCAGTATTGGTCTATCTCCGTAATCAGCAACCACTCTTCGTATATTTTCAGCCGTATCTCTGTAAATGTTAAATAACCCCACAAATTCTAATAAAGGTTATACTAAGTTCAATTACCTGGCGTCCAATTGACGCACGCGTTCAATTGACGTAAGCCTCCAATTGTCGCGCTTCCAATTTGCCGCGTCCAATTGATGTAGAGGGTCCAAGGGAATATGATGCTCAATATAAGAGAGACTAGAAGAGTCTCTCTCTAGCCTCTCTATTCCAACTTCGCTCTCACCTACCCGTGGTGGACCCTGTTACGCGGAGCAACCCTGCTGGAGGTCGTGGTGAAAATCCCGGCGGAAGGCAGGGTCAGCAAGCAGACGAGAAACGAGGGTCTTGTTTGAGGCACTGTGCAGAAGGCATAGGTAGGGCTTAACAAGATGAATATCTTCAGAGTAGGAAGATATCCTAGGATCGGTGGCGTGATTCAATAAAAGAAGAATCAACGGCAGCGACCGAAGTCAGTAGAAACCTGATTACTACTCACTCACCAACACGCCTGGCAAGCGTGGTGGGTTATTTTGCCAAAATCCCTCTAAATTATTATTATGAAGAAACATGAAGTAAATAGGCCCCCAGTCCCCAGCAACCTTGGAAAACCTGACCAAGGCAGCGGTCAGGGTAATGAAAAGGCAGGGGGTGCTAAGAATCACTGGGTCCGGCTAGGTTGCCAGAAGAAGAAGAATACGAAGACAATATTAAAAATAGCAACATACAATATAAGATCTATGTCAAATGATGAAAGGCTATTAGAACTAGAAAAAGAGCTAGAAAAAATTAACTGGGACGTAATAGGATTAGCGGAAGTAAGAAGAAAAGGAGAGAACTGCCTGAAATTAACATCTGGACACACTTTATTCCACAAAGGAAAAGAAGAAGACAATCTGGGAGGAGCTGGATTAATAATAAACAAAAAACTAGCACCAAATGTCGAAATGTACAGAGGAGTATCCAGTCGAATCGCTTATATAATAATAAAAATAACAAAAAAGTACAATTTGAAAATAATTCAAGTATACGCACCAACAGCGACAAACGAAAATGACGATGAAGTAGAAGAGTTCTATGAAGAAATAAGTAAATCAATAGAAGAAAATAGTACAAAAATGACAATGATAATTGGAGACTTCAACTCTAAATTGGGAACAAAACAAGAAACAGACGAAACTAGAATCGGAGATTATGGGTATGGTGAGAGAAATGAAAGGGGAAATAGATTGATGAACTTTATGGAAAAAGTAAATCTTTATGCAATGAACTCCTTCTTCAGAAAAAAGGATAATAGAAAATGGACGTGGGTAAGTCCCGATGGGAAAACTAAGAATCAAATAGATTATATCCTATCAACAAACAAAGAGAATATACAGGACGTATCGGTATTAAACAGTTTTACAACAGGAAGCGACCGCCGCTTAGTAAGAGCCAAAGTATATATAAACAAAAAAATGGAGAGGTCAAACTGGATACGTAAAACCACTCCGGCAATAGACCCACAAAAACTGACAACGGGAAGAATACAGTATCAAAAAGAATTAACAGTTAAACTGAGGCAGCAAACTAATATAAACGAAAAAAGCGTTGACGAAATAAATGCAACCCCTGCAACAATAATAAAAGAATCAGCTTGCAAAATAGGAACTAAAGAAAGGAATGGAAAAGAGAAACTCAGTGAAGAAACCAGAAATATGATAAAAAAGAGAAGAGAAATAGTAGCTTCCGGGAGGTGGAATATGCCAGAGTACAGAGAGATAAATAAATTAATAAGACAATCGATCAGAAGGGAAGTAAGGCAACAACAAGAGGAATTGATTGAAAATATTATCGAAGAAAACAAAAACATGAAATGTATCAGAAGAAAATCAGGAAGGAAGCAAGTTACTGTGTTAAAGAATAAAGACAATGAGGAAGTAAGGAACGACGAAGAGATTCTAAAAATCGTAGAAAACTTTTATACATATGTAATTATATAGCTCAAAAATCCCACCACAACCTGAAATTGCTAGAAAACTAAAAGAAAAAATAATAAATGTTAACTCCGAGGAAATGGTTGAAATAGACGAAGAAGAAATAGATAGTGCCTTAAAAGAAATGAAGAATAACAAAGCACCGGGGAGAGATGAAGTCCTAACAGAAATGTTAAAAGAAGGAGGTAGAGAAATCATAACGGTATTAAAAATCTTAATGAACAAGTGCCTCAAGGAAGGACAAATTCCAGAAGAATGGAACGAAGCAATATGTGTATTATTATTTAAGAAAGGGGACAAGACAAAACTGGAAAACTACAGACCAATCACATTACTTTCGCAATTATATAAGTTGCTGACTAAAATTATTACAAAAAGATTAACAAGTAAATTAGATCAGTACCAACCAAGAGAACAAGCAGGATTTAGGGCCGGATATAGTACACTTGACCACCTCCAAACAATCAGAATACTGATCGAAAAAGCGAATGAGTATAACTTACCACTGTATCTAGGATTCGTAGACTACGAGAAAGCATTCGACAGTATAGAACTGTGGGCTGTCGAGAAAGCATTACAAAACTGTAGAATTGACCATCGATACATACAGCTAATACACAATATCTACAAAAAGGCAACGACTATCTTTCGACTACACAAAGACACTAACCCAATTCCAATAAACAAAGGCGTACGTCAGGGAGACACGATATCCCCGAAATTATTTACCCTTGCATTAGAGGATGTCTTCAAAGCAATAAACTGGAATGATAGAGGCGTCAACATCAATGGAGAACGCTTGAATAATTTAAGATACGCAGACGATGTAATAGTGATAGCGGAAAACTTTGAAGACTTACAGATAATGTTAGAAGAATTAGAAGAACAGTCACAAAAAATCGGATTAAAAATAAACCGAAAGAAAACCAAAGTAATGACAAACAGAGAAGACGAACGACAAATAACACTGGGGGTGGATGTCGTGGAGCAAGTAAATAATTATATATATACCTTGGACAGGAAATACGAACAATTAAAGAAAACCACACTGCGGAAGTAAATAGAAGGATAAGAATGGGATGGGCGGCGTTTGGCAGGCTGAGTTTTATACTAAAAAATCGGAGCATTCCCCAACATCTGCGGAGTAAAGTGTTCGACATGTGCATTCTGCCAGTTTTGACATATGGTGTAGAAACATGGACTTTTACGAAGAGAAACGTAGAGAAAATGGCAAAAACACAAAGATCAATGGAAAGGTCGATGCTCGGCATATCATTAAATGACCGTAACAAAAACGAAAGTATTAGACAAAAAACAAAAGTAAGTGATCTAAAGGCAAGAATGGCAAGACTTAAATGGCAATGGGCAGGGCATAACGAAAAAAGAATGGATGAAAGATGGAATAAAGTAATACATAAATGGCGCCCTTGGGAAGGAAAAAGAGGCAGAGGAAGGCCACAGATGCGTTGGATCGACGACTTGAAAAGGATAGGCGGTTTTGGATGGACAAGAACAGCAAGAAACCGCCAGGATATTGGACTTCATAAAGGCTGAAGAGAGAGAGAGAGAGAACAATACTCGATGAGGACGGCCTCTGTCAGTTACTGGAGTGGGTGCAGTTCGTCCAGTTTATCGCATTCGTTGATCCAATCGTCGAATAACATTACTATTTGGATGCCTTCTATTTGAATACCGTTCGGCATACAAATTAGCAGCAGCGTTAAAATTGCTACGACATTCCCCTAAAATCATATACATGTCTGCATACTCCACAAATACTCCGTGACGCTAATTTGGGAAATCAAACACAAATAAGCTATAATCAAACTAAACTGAAGATAACGAATGCAAAAAGAATTAAACACGGCGTTTTGATCAGCAAATTGTCACAGAAATGTCATTAAAATTCAAATTACTTAAAATAAAAAAAACCACGTCAAAGCCTACGTTTGTTTTAAAATGTGAAATTTGTATTGCACGTTGGTGCAACATTTTTAAAAGACTCAAGCAAAAGCTTTAAATTTCAGATGGAAGTTCTCGGTAAACCAATCCAATACCAAAAGGGTATGATGACTACATATACAGATTGGTGATTCCTTTTGTTGATTAAACTACAGTTAAAAATTATCATTTCATAAAAATGTCGCACGATAAGGAACCCGGATTCCAACTTAAGACTACCAATAACTCCTCATCTATGAGATTAACAGCAAATTTTTGATCCAGAATCAGATGATATGTCTATTATCCGCCATTTAAGATTCATATGTTTATAACCATTATTCATTACGACTTGTTATTTCTGTGTATTTTGCCTGCATTTTGTAAGAAGTATTTAGGAGGAAGCACAATAAGGTAAATTAGATTCCCCGTAAGCTGTTGATCCTCGCCCCTTTTACGAAAACACTATGTATTTGTTTTGTATATAGAGAGTCGATAGTATCTTTCCGTTACTTTTTGTTAAGGACTTGTACTCGTTCCTTTTGCGTATTTATTATGCAAGTATACATTTCGTCGAATTATTTTCAGAATGGAGAGTTTTGTTTCAGGTGAATACCTCGGCCACCTAGATCTGCAAACCTAAAATCCTGGGATGTTCATGTCCAGGGCTGCTGAAACAAATAATACACAGTGTATTCATGTATATCGATCAATAGTAACTCGATTGAATTATTAATATCTTATATACAAAATAAACCAATATAATTCCAGGCGTTTACGTTTTACTAATGCATGGCTTTGATGGATGTTTTCACGTTCACAAAAAATAATATATACTGTAATGAATATTAGAAGCTCTGTAATAATTTAATATTAAAGTTTCTCGTAAATTTGCAGCTTGGTTTTCTCTCTATGTCGTGAGTATGTTTAAGAAATTATAGATCTGAGTACATATTTAAATTAAAAATGAATACAATTCTTGAGAAAACATCGCAACTGTCTTACTGTTTAGGTTAGAGAGTTTGAAAAACGTATTCGATTTGAATTACGCCGCTTTACACCATTGAAAATTTAAAATTGTAGTTTTATAGATCAAATGATGTCTAGTTTCCGCTTCCAATACCGCATTTTTCGAAAGATTTATAAGTTCATGAAAATCAAACCAACTGCTTCAAGGACATCAAGGGCTCTAAACTCATACACCATAGATATTTTATTTTCCTAGCGATTCAAACAGGATACTTTTTGGGAAATCAATAATTTCCCAATTGACAGTGGTCTTCTGGATATTGAATTTTGATAATTGTATTCAAGTTAACTCGCGACTAATGAAATTTCCTCATTTAAAAAAAGCCCAGATTTTATATTCTTAAATTTTTAAATCTGCACAGTATTTTTTGCAGATTGAATTACACAAAAAATTAATCAAGTGTGTTTACCCTCTGTTGGAATTATACATTTTTCAGGTATCATTTTCAGCGTTCATTGTCACAGAGCGATAATCCGTGATATCACAGTAATCCAGGTTTATCATATTCTGGAACAACGGGCCCTAGGGATAAACACACCCACCTCTTCCTATTAAAACCATTCATTAATTAATTCCGGTTTTATCACGCAAACTTTGTTCCTAATGATGAGTATTCAAGAACTAGGGCTGACATATTAATAAAGCCTTACTTTCAAATCTCAACAGGAAAATCACGAATTCCGCTATTTTCCCAGAATTAATGAATAATAAATAGTACAACTTTAAGTCATTAAGTTTTACCTTCTTGTTTTTTTGTTTAATGCCTAGCAATTTTCATCGAAATGGACATTATTAACGCACTTTTATAATTACCAGGACTCATTACCAAGTCGTTGGGATGAAATGTTTGCTTCGTTTGCATCTCCCAACGATAGGTGAAGAAATTGGAAAACTTCATGCAAAATTAATAGCGCAGTCTTGAAAGCTTAAGAATTTATTTATAGATTTTATAGCGCTATAATATTTTCCATAGCTCAACAGCTAAAGCTTATGGATTGCAAAATTGAATTTTCATGAAAACGGTGATGTGTGATTGAAATTACGGAAATTACCTGAGCTTTCAGTACGTGCGCATCAATGAAAGCAATTAAGTTTTCTGTTTAAAGGAAGGTTTTATTTTACGTTTTGTAAAGCGTTTGTAATATTTACGTTATTATAATTTAAAAAGATCGTGGTTGCGGTATTTAAATTTTTCTGTTTGCCTGTCAAACGTAAATTTTCCCAAGTTTAATATTTTAAAATGTACCGCTTAGGGGAATGAGCACATTTTTTTACAACAAACTTGATATATAGGTATAAAATAATATTCGCTGATGGCCTGGCGGTGGCTTTTTAAGTTTATTTGATTTTTATGTAGTGTTGACTCAACAGAAAGCTTCAAAGCTTCAAGTAACGCGAACACGTAACGCGCATGTTTCATTAAAAATACCTTGTTGTTTTCTGTATTTATTTTAATTGGATGTGGAATACCAATCCAATCCTAGCATTAAGTACGTATAAAATATAAAAGAATTTTAATCTTATGTAGAAAAAAATAAGCATAACTTTTTTATGTTTGGTAAATAGATTTTAGATGATGAAAATAGAACAAATATTAATTTAATTAATCACCAAAAAACTAATTCAAGAATCTCAGTACCTATAAATTAAATGTTAACCGTTTTAACCGCGGAGTGGAGAAGATGACCCATAAACATATCAAACAATAATTAATATTAGTAGACATTGTAGACCACAAACAATTAGTTCAGGTCATATATTGTAAAACTGTTAACTTTAAGGTGACTTCTAGCAACCCATTCAGATGATTAGATTAGATTATTAGCAGGGATTTGTAATGGTTTAGTTAGACCAGTTTGTACTTCCACTGTATGGTCTTTCGTACGCGATCCTCACTACTCGATCCTTTTATAGTAGATCTGTGCCCTGAACGAGTTGCAGGATGTTTCATACAAGATTCTCATGTGTGAAAGTTGTTTCACGAAGTGGTCCCCCAAATAGTTGCTGTCTCTTGCAGTAAAATGCTGAACAGTTAAAGATTATATGGGAGGCAGTTTTCTTCTCTTCTCCACGTAGACTATAGGGTGTATCTTCTCTGTATGCACCAATTTTATGTAGATGTGCTGGCAGTGCCCTGTTATAAGTCCTACCAACCGTCTAATCTGAATTTGTCCTAGATGGAGGACATCAGTTGTGAGTCTGCGAGAAGGCGTTTCAATTTTTTTCACAGGTTCTGGCCCTGTAAAGTGGGTGGATGCTCCGATTTTCACGAGGGAATCTGCTTTTTCATTTCCCTTCTCCCCCATGTGCCCTGGCACTCATATGAGCTGAACTACGTTCTCCTCACCCAATGAGGAGATTCAAACCTTTCCTCAATTTTAATTTTCAATTTTCACAGTATATTGGGTCATAATATATACATGTCATCCTAAAATTAAGACTACCTATATAAATTACAACTCAATTGCTGTTCAGGAGTTGTCCTCCTCTTCAGCCGGATATATGGTAAAATAAAATCTAAATAGTTACAGGTCAAAAAGTTGGTGTAAAAAAGTAGTAAAACATATTATATCTAGGCGGATTTATGGTGCTAGCGGACTGCTAGTGGGGTTTCTTCCAGGATGTCCTGTAGGTATTCAGAGAGGGCCGGGGCTTCACCAAGGAAAACGGCAGGCGGATGCCGTTAGTTTTTTCTTGGGCGTCCTTGGAGTGGAGTGCTTAGCATCCTTGTGGCTTCCTGACGTTCTTGTTCGATTGCCCTGCTCACGTAGCGGCCCCGGAGTGCAGCGAGACGGCCATACGAGATTATTCAAGTGCGGAGTAGCAGAGCGGAAGCAGTCTGTGTACCAAACTAGGTTCCTTGGCAATTGAGGTAGTGTATCTTGGATGCAGTCATTGGGATTATATCTCACAGATCCCAATGAATAATTAGTCAAAGCAGTACTCTGGGAGGATATAGTTAGTGACCATTTGAATGATGGAATTAGGTTCTATCACTTCCTGTATTCGTTTGTGTCAAAATCGTTTTTGGCTAGTATGCCAGTTGCCGGTGGATTCAGGCTTCCCCTTATATACATATATATATATATATATATATATATATATATATATATATATCTAAAGGTATGCATGTATTCTATCCGTGATGATATATGGACTAGAAACTGTGGCTCTAACCCAAAAAAGTGCAAACCGCTCAAGAACTACTCAAAGAGCAATGCAGCCGGTCATGCTAGGTATTAGTCTTTCAAAAGAAGTACGAAACGAGGAGATCCGATGAAAAAAAAAGCATAGACATAATATCAAGAATAACCAAATTAAAATGGAGGTAGGTGGGTCATATATCCGGACAAGACCCAAATAGATGGACCACCAGAATAATACTATGGAAACCAAGAGTCATCAAGAGAAGTATCGGTAGACCGCAAAAAAGGTGGCTTGATGATATCAAGGAAGTGGCAGGAAGACGGTGGTTCCCAGTTGCGCAAAACAGCACAAATAAAGGCTGAGAAGAGAAGAAAATATATCTAAAGGGATTAGTCTCAGAAGGGCTCCCAAAGACGCAATTAGAGTGTTATTCATGACTCCACAAATATACAAACAGGACAATCTCTACATCCTGGTTAGTTTTGTAATGACTGTTTTTTGCTCAGTCTTAGGCTAATCCTAAGCTATCATGGCTACCGCAGCGTAGTACCATTGGGCCACCTTTGGCTTCAGTCCCCATATTTTCCCAAACATGCGTTTGGTCATCACGAGGGCCATTTTCGCTTTGTTTGAGGTATGATGCAGGTGTACGTTCCAGTTCAGTTTTTCATCTAGGGTGATGCCCAGATACTTTACCTCCTGGCTAACCTAGATTCTTTCATAGAAGATTGTTCGTTTGTGAAATGCCCCTGTATTCGTTTTCTTGGTAAAGGTTATTACTGATGTTTTGCAGGGGTTTACTTTGAGGTCTAAAATCTCTCTCGTGGGCAGCCTTCAGCATCACATACCTGGAGAGTTTCCTCTAACAGACAGGCCTGTATTTGGCGCCCCTCTAACATTGTCTTTTATCTATTTGTTTGTGATATCGCCAACGCCATGTTTGCGGTAGCACATATCATTGATTCAAATGTGTTGCCAAAGAGTTCCTCTGTGTCCAAAAAGACAGCTAGAGCTATTTATGTGTTGATTAGTGTCGCTTCTACCCTGCTAAGGTTGTGAAGCACAGATTCACTTGACTTTCCTCATTCATATGCATGTTGATTACTATTGACGGGATTGTCTTTTAGTTCCGTCTCGTATATGCCCGTCTGTCAGTTTTTTTCGCAGTCTTTAAACATAAAGACATTCGGCTGATTAGTCTGTATGCCTTGAGGTGGTACAGCGGTAAAGTTCCAAATAGCACCACACAGTTATTAAACGAACTCACCAATGTCTAGGAGAGCGAGGAAGTTTTGGTCTAAAAAGAGGCGATGGTGGTCGTTCATTTATAGTAAGGTAGCTCAATATTGAAGAAAATGTATTAGATTTAATTGAATGGCCTTCGAGAAGCGCACGTGATATTTCTCGGATTGTAGACTTTATTCTTTTAGAAAAACGCTATTGAATCAACGTCAAAAAATTCGAAATTTATTAGCAATATTTTGTGGACATACGAGGCGACATTTACGCAGGATGGGGTTTACAATACTCCTAATAATCATGTGTGGGCAGGTGAGAACCTTCATGCAACTCATGTTTGAAGTCATCAATATCGACACATGTAATTTTTGCTTTGCATTGTTGTGCCAATTTTGGATATGTCAAGAAGGTGATATTTCGTGGCCTAAAAGATCGCCAGATCTAACACCACAAAATTTTTTCTTGCTGGAACATACAAAGCAGGAAGTGTATCGAGTAGTGCCAACAACTGCAGAGTACATGAAAAAATGAATCAGAACAGATTTTAGGAAAGATATCCGCCAGATATTTGATAATGTTAAGGAAGCTTCTATAAACCGTCTTTAAGTTTGTATTGAAGAAGCTGGGAATGTTTTTGAACATATAATGTACGTCTCTATTGTCATTTCTACAATTTAAGCTTTGCGAATATTTTTGAATATCCATTTAAAATGTCGCGTCCAATAAGAAGAAACTGAATGTCATAGATTGCATTGTATCTCACTTCATTTGTGTTACTTTGAATTAATGTACTCTCGGTTGTATTCGTTCTGAACGTTTTAATTTATTTAATCTAAAACTTATTAATAATTTGCATAATACGTAATAAAAATGTATACTACATTATTTTAAAACCCTTTCGCGGACACGTCGGCATACGCCAGAGATTTGAATACCTTCAACTGGGCCATACCTGGTACAGGGAAACGACAGACATAGCCGGCATGGGGTAATATGATATAAAAGAGCAATTCTTTGTGTCCTTGTAGAAGCGTTGTTCGTTGTCATTGAGCCCCATTTAGTAAAAGTTTTATGCTCTAACCTTCTCAGTGCAGAATTGCTACAAAATAACACAGCCTGTATATTTTTGCTGCAACTGTTTCTGCTAAAATGAGTAAAATGATTTTCTAATCAAAATTTGCATGTGTACGCGGTACGTGGTTTCACAACTATTATATTCTGAAATAATGGTAGAACGAAATTTGCTGTGAAAACTTATTATAATCGTTAGTTGCCTCAAAAGTAACCAATTTGAACCTAAGTTGCAAAGTTGGATTGCAAAATGTGAAGCTATGAAAGCGTTCCCAGAGACTGAGAAAACTTGGAAAATGTTACACAGTCCTGTTTAGGCAGTATCTGTCTGCAGGGAGTTTATATCGGACGTAGCATAAATGACAGTTAAATAAGCTTGAATCACTTTTAACCAAATCCACAATTTGTCTCATGCGATGTATTCTATGCGAGGGTTATTTCTACTTTGCAGAAAATCATGGTGGTCTTTTGAAATGCTATTTTTATTTTTCAAGTACTTTATCCACTTTCTCTCGTATGCATGTGTTGTGAGTTTAAAGTGGTACAGACATAGATGACCTACAGCTTAACGTGGACTCCGAACCACTGCTACTTCAGGTCCGTGAAGTTGGCGAAACAACACTGTGTGCAAATTCTAAAATGGATATTTTGTGCCCATTTTACGCCCATTTGCGCCCTAAAAATAAATATCGAATTTTAAATCGTTTCCGAGTTATTAAGAAAAAACTAAATGTTTCGGCAAGTTCATGCTGGCCAAACCATTTCTAAATATTAAATTTTTCGTTTGTAGACGTTTTGCACCAAATTTGCGCCGTTAAAACAAAGTTTAAATAATAATAAGCAACAGAATTATTAAAAAAAGTAGGATAATTAGTGCCGCAAGCATAAAGTTGGTGATGCAATTTCATTTGGGATGTTTTAAATTATTTTATTTGGTAATATTTTTCCATCAATTTACGCCCATTTGTGCCGTTAAAACCAAGTCCAAATATTATTTGCAACAGAGTTATTAAGAAACATGATAAGGATAATTAGTGTCGCAAGCATGAAGCTAGCGAAACAATTTCGGATTTAAACAATTCTTTTTGTAAATATTTTGCGACCAATTTGCGCCTATTTGCACCCTGAAAACCAAATAAAAATTTTATGTTGCAACAGTGATATTAAAAAAATAATAAGGATAATTACTTAGTGCCGTAAGCGTGAAGTTAGCGAAACAATTTCGGATTTAAACAATTCTTTTTGTAAATATTTTGCGACCAATTTGCGCCCTGAAAACCAAATAAAAATTTTTTTTTGCAACAGTGATAAAAAAAATAATAAGGATAATTACTTAGTGTCGTAAGCGTGAAGCTAGCGAAACAATTTCGGATTTAAACAATTCTTTTTGTAAATATTTTGCGACCAATGTGCGCCTATTTGCGCCCTGAAAACCAAATTAAAATTTTATTTGCAACAGTGATATTAAAAAAATAATAAGGATAATCACTTAGTGTCGTAAGCGTGAAGTTAGCGAAACAATTTCGGATTTAAACAATTCTTTTTGTAAATATTTTGCGACCAATTTGTGCCTATTTGCGCCCTGAAAACCAAATTAAAATTTTATTTGCAACAGTGATATTAAAAATATAATAAGGATAATTAGTTAGTGTCGTAAGCGTGAAGTTAGCGAAACAATTTCGGATTTAAACAATTCTTTTTGTAAATATTTTGCGATCAATGTGCGCCTATTTGCGCCCTGAAAACCAAATAAAAATTTTATTTTGCAACAGTGATATTAAAAAAATAATAAGGATAATTACTCAGTGTCGTAAGCGTGAAGTTAGCGAAACAATTTCGGATTTAAACAATTCTTTTTGTAAATATTTTGTGACCAATTTGTGCCTATTTGCGCCCTGAAAACCAAATTAAAATTTTATTTTGCAACAGTGATAAAAAAAATAATAAGGATAATTACTTAGTGTCGTAAGCGTGAAGCTAGCGAAACAATTTCGGATTTAAACAATTCTTTTTGTAAATATTTTGCGACCAATTTGCGCCCTGAAAACCAAATAAAAATTTTTTTTTGCAACAGTGATAAAAAAAATAATAAGGATAATTACTTAGTGTCGTAAGCGTGAAGCTAGCGAAACAATTTCGGATTTAAACAATTCTTTTTGTAAATATTTTGCGACCAATGTGCGCCTATTTGCGCCCTGAAAACCAAATTAAAATTTTATTTGCAACAGTGATATTAAAAAAATAATAAGGATAATCACTTAGTGTCGTAAGCG
>JABXWE010104953.1:0-12539 GCA_014611495.1 Limonius californicus | reverse complement strand
TTATATGTCAGTTTAAATGCTACAAATATTCCAAACTTATTTTTTGTGAATAATTTAATCTATTATATGCTCTATTCTGTGACTTTCTAAACTCTATGGCTTTTGTAACAGCAGTCCTAAATCTTAAAATATTTTGCGAGATTGCGTTTTTTAACTTTGTATCAGTTTTTGGTCTTTTTACACAATCTTTCAGTTTATTAATGTAATTGCGAAGAATGTGATTTTTGCATTCAATTTTTTATATAATGATGGATCTGTAGGGCATGCACTCTAAAAGTTTTCTGTGTACACTGCTGTCACCGTCACCTATCAGTTTTACATATTTTATACCATACATCGCAACAGATTTCTTGAATCCTTCAACAATAATGTTAGCTTCCATACTGGTTGAGGTTCCTGTCCAATTTTTGTAGCAGGTATGTTCAGGGCAAGTTTCGTTCTCATATAAATCTTTCCTGGCGCATATCAGACAATATTTGTTTTTGACTGCCATATACAGCAATTTTTTTGTTCTCAGTCCTACAATACAAGCAACACCGGAAAGTGCATTATAATTACTTCGATAAGAACGTTTACACCAGGCCCCGTCTGCTACTACTGCAATGGTAGGATAACCATCGGAATCAACTTCTCCATTTTCTTTTGCTAATATTGCTTCTTCCTCGGCTGCTTTTGCCTTTGACTCTGTGGCGACACGATTATAAATGTCACATATCTGATCATGATAATTTGCATAAGTTGCAGATGAAATGATCGGTATGTCCATAGCTGAAACAAATTCTGACAATTGTGTATATCCTGCACCTATTGAAACAGTTGCAGAAACGGCTGCTAAGTTTATATTCATTTTGCTTTCATCTTCCAGCTTCTCGGTCGACACAGTATCTACTTTGTTACACACTGAACACTTCACAGTATACACAGATGCAAATCCTAAGCGTTTTTCACTAATAATATCCATATTAAAAAAAGAACAACCAAAACCCTCATGTTGAAGCGATTTTAATGATTTAAACAAATGGGCGATATCTACAAAACGGCGGCCATTAATAACACTACTTTCACTTTCATATTTCTGTTCTATTTCCACTTCTAGTTCGGGTAAGGAATCTGATGAAGAGCAATTTCCTTCGTTGAAATCGCTTGATTCATTTGATTCAACAGAATCGTCCTTTTCAGATATATCACTGTTAAAAAAAGGTTCTTCATTCATCAACACATCAGACCCATCCTGTTGAGAAGTCGTCAACCTTTTATTATTGCTAATTGCACAATATGCTAAACTTCCTGTAGAGAAGTCTTCAACCTTTTATTTACTTATTGTACAATATTTTAATACCAATGCAGAATATGCGTTGATAGCTTATATTACGCTATTCATGTAAATTTGCGTTTACCTTGCAGCAAGTACAAGCGCTGTCGTAAATGTATTTATGATTTTGTTAATTGTTACTTTTTTTACGCATGTACTTGGTAATAAATCTGATTGGTTAATTAATGGTAGGGATGAACTAACCTTATCGAAATGTAGTGTTTTGTAAATTAGAGTACGACAGACAATACAACAATAAACAAGCGGTGGTTTCGAAACTTGTGTTTTATTTTTATGTTGTACCTACCTATCTTTGCCAAACTTGGTGTAGGCCCGCAACAGACATTTTAGTATCGCTATCGGACGTAGATGGTGTATTAAAAAATACATCCGCCACATCAACAGAAACATTTGGTGCAGGAGTAGTTGTACTAGGCACTACAAACTTTGCCGCACGCATTTTCTTCATTTTTTCATTTGCACTTCGTCTTTTTTGAAAAAGTCGAGGACACTTAGAAACTGAATACGGTTTACGACCCATGTTTGATAATAAACGTTCAACTCCACAAACAACGCACTAACTGCATAAACAACACATTAAATTTGGTATGTGCTTGTCTGATTTATAAGGGCACTGTAAGTGGGGGTCGAAAATTGAAAAACTCCGTAATTGGCCGTAAAAGTTCAAATAGCCAATTAAAATATTCTTGTAATATTAAGGAGAAATTTAATGATTTATGTGAACTGTGTCGACAAGAACATGACTAGGCACTTAAGAAAATGTAATCTCTTAATCCGATGTAGATCTTGAAAACGTTTACCCGAACCCAGTAAAACGAATTTTGAAGTTATGCAACTTTCATTACTCCATTCTGAAATAAAATCTCACTAAAAGGAAGCCTTAATTTTGTTTAGCAAGGGTAGCTCATTTTGAAAGTTTACCCATTTTGTTTGCAAATTTAGTGGAACAGATTCGTCCCAAGTAAGCTTATATTGCCAGAGCGTTTGCAATATTACCTTTGCCGTAATAATGCAAGGACCTAATAGCCCTAATGGGTCAAATATTTTTGCGACATTTGATAGAATGGTGCGCTTTGTTACGGACTTAGAGCTTGCTGCAATTTTTATGTTATATTTTAGTAAATCAGATTCTGAATACCAGTAAAGACCTAAGATTTTTGAATTATCATTCCCGCCAATTTCCAGAAAGTTGGCCAAGTTTGATCTTTCAATGTTTTTTTAGAATTTCACGGTTATTAGACGCCCATTTTCTTAGCTCAAAGCAACCAGAGCTTAATATTTTGGTTACTTCATCAGTAATGATAGTCGCTTCTTCTTTGGTGTCAGCACCGATAAGTAAGTCATCTACGTAGAAGTCTGCTAGAATAATGCTAGCTGATTTGGGATATTTTTTCAAATTCCTTTTTGCAATTTCCTGCAATACCCTGATAGCCAAATAGGACGCAGCAGCTGTGCTATGTGTTACTGTATTTAAGTTAAAATGCATTAATGATTAAAGTATCAGAAGCATTCTCCCGCCAAACAATCCTCTGGAAACAGGTTTGTTCCCGCGATACTAATACCTGACGGTACATTTTTGTGATATCAGCCGTTATTACGTATGCGTGTTTTCGAAATCGTAATGTCAAAGCAAGTAAATCGTCCTGTAAAGCTGCGTATTCACTTGAGCATTTTTGCGTGCACAAACGTTTGCGCGCACACACGTTCGTTCGCGAAAATTTTAAAATCTACACATAATTATTTTTACATTTTTATTTGTACGCGCAAATATCCGCTCCAGTTGTGCTTAATAACTCTTGCTGTATGTGTGTGATTTGATGAGGAGAAATGTCTCGAAGAAATGCAACAATTACAAGTGCAGCATTTATTGTAATGCGCTGTATTAAAAAAACAAAAAATTAAAAAACAAACCAAACGTTGGTGGATTACACAGCTATATCGTAGCAGGCAGTTGTGTAATGGATCAAATTTATTATCAGACATGAAGTTACAAGAAACCAGTGGTCACTTTTATAATTTCGTTCGCATGCCATCTCAGGACTTAGGATTTTTAATTATTGCTATTGGTCCTAAAATAAAGAAGTTTAATGCTAGTTCATTATTCCATTCCTTGATTAAATGGCTATTTTTCACACACACAAATTATGAACCAACCGCAATTAAAAATCTCGTCCAAACTGAGCAACACGTGCGCGCAAAATTCCTTTGAGGTGGTCCCCGAGACCGACAACCAATGTAGCGTGTGCGTGCGTGCTCAGACCTTGCGCGCACGCCTGTTTTGCCGGTACTCATATGATTATTTTTGCACGCAAACCGTTCGTGCGCGCAAAAATGCTCAAGTGAATACGCAGCTTAAGACAGGGCCTACCATTTGCAAATCATTTAATGAATAACCAGAAGTTGACTTTGCCGATCCGTCAAAAACTACTCTGAGCTTCGTTGTCAAACTATCCGCCTTAAAAACTCCGTGATGAGGCAGATAATATGTTGTGCCAGCCAAGTCTTCATTTTGCACCCTTGACATATGCTCTAATTCTTCATATTCGCGCATGAATTTAGAATACTGCTCATGAAATGTAGGGTTATCTTGTAGCTTACGTTCCAAAGCGTAAAATCTTTTAATAGCTCTCTCCTCCGAGTTGCCTAATTTGGTAATGTATTCATATTTTTCATCATTTGGCATTTCACTCACATCTTTATGTTTTGAAGAAAAGTGTCGCTCAATATTGTAAGTCCTAGCGGTAATTATATCTGTACATAAAGTACATATCAATTTGTCACCATTTTCCATACATCCATACTTTTCAGTCCACACATCTTGAAATAATCTCTTTTTTGCTTTGTATTGTATTGATTTGTATTCGAAATAGCACCAACCTTCTACCCTGACAGAAGGAAAATTGAAATTATAAAAATGTAGTGATTTAACAATTCGTACGAATAACTACATAATTTTTCTTTGAAAACGGATAATACAAGTTTTTGGCATAGAATTGAGTGTTTACCTGAACGGTTTGCTAATCCTTGGGTACCCTCTTTATAATCCCTTTGTCAAAGCAATAAACATCTCAAACGGTCAAATGTAATTGCTTTAGTGAAGTTAATACTCGGTCGTTCAACTCCAGCTTATAAACTTTATTGATATTAAATTTTAAATTGAAACGCTTTCTCATCGCCGTTGGAAAATTATGGCCAAAAGTTTTCTTGGCCTAATAGACATCTGCCTGTGTAATATTGTTGAATTATTCCAATTAATAAAAAAAATTGCCCGGACGAATGTGCTTTTCATATTTAATTCGCCCGACCGCCCCCGGGTCACGGAAAAACGAATCTGTTATAGCCAAAAGTTTCCTTGTGCTTATAGACATTGTTATAGGCGTTTTCAGCTAGAATTGAGGTTTTCGGCTTAGCGCTTTATGTTAGCGCACACAACTCTTGCATGTTTTATCTCTGTTTATATTGTGACCGCACTATGACAAGGACATAAACGTAAGCTTACCGGCGACAGATTTTGTGGTTTAAGACTCCGACCACCGTTGACATGTTTGCCAAGTAACTGTAATGCGTTGAAAAGAGACCCCACGATGTAATAACGTCCGTCGACGATACATAATTGAACATGCCAGAGATTCTCAAAATGCTATTGTTATTTTTTAATTTCTATTTGAAATGTTTCTTGACACTTTGGTGTCCATAATCGTAATGTAACGGGCGCTGTATAAATATTTAAAATAAATCATCAGTTTTAAGAGAAATATAAACAAACACGAATTATCTTTTTAATATAAATTTAATAATTAAACCGGTAATTAAGTGTAATACAAATTAAATAGTATTTGCATAATGTACATATTATTTACAATAATATTAATGCCCTAATCACTTTCTAGGTAATCAATCCCTGATAAATCTTTTGCACCCGATTCCGAAGAAACTTCCCCTATATTAATTATTATTGGATTAACTACTATATTATCTAATATAATTTTTTCTCTGTTCCACCAGTCTTTAATACGATGTTCGGTTCTCGCAATTGTATTCCGCCAAATTTGTGGTGTGATGTGGTTTAACGATTCCTTCCACATTTTTAACACATTTTCTTCGCCATATCCATCTCGGCCCATATGCCTGTCATAATATTGTTTACACAACTCGGTTACTCCGAACTAAATAACGACTGTTTGAAACTGTTGTAAGACCGCTGCTTAACTATCAATTCTTACTTCAGGTCGTTATTTGGTTGACCGCACTAAGCCGAAAACCTTAATTCTACCTGAAAACGACTATATGATGTTGTTGGAGGGAACAGGATCCGTATCTCAAAACACAACCATGCTTGAGAGAGGCTGGTTACCAAGTGTCGTCCAGCACTGCCTTTATTAACAGCATGCTACATGTAACGCCATCTAGGGCGATGTCAAGAAATTACATTTCAAATATCCCAACATCTCCCTTTTTTCACTACAAAGGGTACACAAGTTATACATTATAAACTTAATTTAATACACTGTACATAATAATCAATGTCACAAACTTCTGAAAAGAAACAAAAATTAAAACTGATTACATTTATTTTTTAGAAAATAAAAACTAATTATAAGTCAAGTTTATTTGGTGGTTTTATAGACCTACCACTCCTAGATACTTTTTGAATTGGAAGATTCCTGTTTTCTATCTTAGGTTCTAAGCTTACATTCTCATAATTAGGAACAACAATATTGTTATAAGGAATAACATTTTCAATATCTGGTAGCACATTATTATAGCTATTAACATAATCTCTTGGTAATTCATAATTATTACATACATTATTGTTGGTCAACATTTTATCATTATTAAATTTAACCTTAACTAAGTGTCTGCGTTTTCTGGTTACTTTGTTACCTGTCTTAAATATTTGAACAACATATGATCTTACATAACCTTTCCTAAAACCAAGTATTTTACCTTTTAACCACTTATCTTTTCCTTTCACAAAATTTTGAATCATTACGATATCCCCTATTTTTAACTTCTCTAAATTTTTTGCATTTTTATTGTAATATTCTACTGCCCTGTTCTGTCTTTTCTTAAATTCGATTTTTACCTGATTACAATTTGTAAATTTTGGTTCCAGTAATTTTTTATTAATTGGTAAATGTGTTCTTAGTCGTCTATTAAATAATAATTGTGCTGGACTAGGTATATTACAGGAAATTGGTGTGTTCATTAAATCTAGTAATACCATGTTTATATCATTTCCGTCCATTTCTGCCTTCAAAATGGTTCTTTTTACTGTACCTATAGTATTTTCTACATGACCATTTGACGTGGGAAAGTGGGGACTGAAAGTACGATGGGTGAAACCCCATTTTTTAGCAAATTCTGCAAATTCGTGAGACTTAAATGGTGGGCCATTATTAGAAATTACGATTTCGGGTATCCCATGCCTACAAAATATTTCTCTTAAAACTGAACTTACTCTAGCAAAATTGTTTGTAGGGATTTCTTTGACTTCTACAAATTTTGAAAAATAATCTACTGCTAATAAATATTTTGCATTGTTCGTATCAAAAATATCAACGCCTATTTTTTCCCAAACCCTACCTGGAATTTTGTGTGGTAGTAAAGGTTCTTTTTGATTAAGATTCCTAAACGATAGGCAAATTTCACAAGAGTCCACTAAATTGTTAATATCATTATTAAGGCTTAGCCAATAAAAAATTTCTCTGGCTCGTAATTTAGTCTTTTCTCTTCCCAAGTGAGTTCGATGCAACAAATTAAGCATTTCTCGTCTCATGGATTGCGGAACCACGATTTTTTCCCCTTTAAATATTAAATTGTTGACTACCGTTAATTCGTCTCGTATTGACCAATAGGGTGTCAACTCTTTACTTATTTGATTTTTATTTTCCGGAAAACCCATTCTAATTACATCAATTAATTTAACTAATTGTATGTCTTTTAGTGTTGCATTTCTAAATTGATTAAGTTTTTCATCAGATATTGGCAACGTATCAATAACCATGCATAACTGATATTCTAGTTGATTAAATTTTTCCTCAAATTCACAATCAATATCCGGTATAAATGCTCTGGATAAAGTATCGGCTAACAGCAATTCTTTACCTTTTTTGTATATTAAATCAAAAGAATATGGCGGAAGTAACATTAACATTCTTTGAAGCCGTGCTGGTGCTGACAAAAGTGGTTTTTTATATATTGCCATTAATGGTTTATGATCATTTTCTATAGTTACATCAGTACGACCGTATATAAACTGATGGAATTTGGTACATGCAAAAACAATAGCTAACATATCTTTTTCAATCTGTGCGTACCGTTTTTGAGTATCTGTAAATGCCTTTGACGCATACGCCACTGGTTTCTCGTTTTGAAGCAAAACTGCTCCACATCCTTCACTTGAAGCATCACATGATATCGTTATTGGATCATTAATTGAAAAAAAATTTAAGATGGGTGCATTTATTAATGCTTCTTTTAATTTACTGAAAGCTATTTCATGCTGACTTTCCCAATGAAATAAAACTTCATTTTTTAACAATTCTCTCAGAGGTGCTGTTACATCAGAGTAACTTTGTATGTATTTGTTTAAATAATTAACAACCCCTAAAAACGTTCTACGCCTTTTTTATCATTAGGCCTAGCCATTTTATTTATGGCTTGTATTTTCTCTTCATCTATTTCTAAACCTTTTTCACTAATTATGTGACCCATATATTTAACTTTATTTACTGCAAATTTACATTTATTTTTATTATACTTAATACCATGCTCCCTAGCCAATTTCAAAACCTTTTCAACCCGTTCGTTGTGCTCTTCTAAATTTTTCCCATAAATCAGAATATCATCAACGTAAGTGTCAATTCCTATGTGACCTTCAAATACCTGACTAATTCTCTTTTGAAAAACTTCGGGGGCAGAAGCGACACCATAAGGTAGCCGTAAGAAACGATAACGCCCAAATGGCGTGTTAAATGTGCACAATTTACTGCTTTGTTCGGTCAGTTGTACCTGCCAAAACCCATTTGAAGAATCGACTACACTAAATACAGTTGCACCTTTTAATTTGCTTGTTATATCTTCTAAGGATGGTATGTAAAAATGCTCTTGTTTGATTGCTTTATTGAGATCTTTCGGATCAATGCATATTCGAATTTCTAAATTTTTCTTAGGGACTACTACTAATGAATTAACCCATTCGGTAGGCTCATCAATTTTTTTAATGATATTATTTTGTTCCATTTCACACAGTTTAATTTTAAGCTTATTATGTAAAGCAAAAGGAACCTTTCGAGGCGGATGAATTTTGGGAATTGCATCATCCCTTAATTCGATATTATATTTATCACCTTTTAAACAACCTATTCCCTGAAACACATCATCGTATTTATTTAGTAACTCTTTAACAGTATTTTTTTCATTTATATTATTAATTTGCTTATTTCTCTCTAATAAGTTTAATTTTATACATGCATCTAATCCTAAAATTGCTTTATTTACATCTAGGATTTGAAATTTTATTATTTCTGACATCTTATTGCTGGGTGTACTAATTTTTAAACTACACGTACCTACAGGACGTAAGATTTCATTTGTAACTGTGGTTATTATGCCTACTGATTTACACAATTTAATATCATTATTTTGATTTAATTTCTTAAATTCACTCAATGGAATTATTGAGCAATCGGCTCCAGTATCTAACCTAAAAACAACCTTAATTTTTTTCATTTAACATACATTCTTCAGTCCATCTTTCTAGAACATTAATTTCACTTACATTACCAATAAACATATTGGGTTCATTACCAGCATTTTCATTATCATAATAATCATCCTCATCAACCTCAACTAAATTAATTTTACCTTTACATGCTGACCTAAAGTGATTTAACCCATTAAGGCCCAGAACTATTTTTTCCAAAATTGGTTATTCTGATAACTTTTTCAATTCAAGGAACGTTAGAAATGACTCAGAAAAATACTTTAAAAAATCCTATCTTTTTGGTTTTTGAGTTTTGAGGTGGGTCGTTAACGACCCCTTGGGACTTAGGAGTGCAATAAATGTACACTTGAGATATAAGGTGGTTTATTAACTTTATATTATTTGAAATTAACTATGATACGTTTGAAAGCATTTATCATGTAGCGGAACTTCACAAGCATCACAAGACTTGTTGGTCTTATTTTTGCATACCACACATCGGAGTCTTCTTTGTCCAGTTAAGATTATGTGTCGTCCGCTTGCAATTTTTGGGTACTGAATGCTTGCCCTCTTCGGTCCTGGACATGTGCTTCGTTTTCCGTATTTCAGTAAGAGTGCTTGTGTAACTGTACGACGGCAAGTAAGATTGTCTTCACTGTATCCAAACTCACGCGCTAAAAGCCATGCATTTGTGACACATACATCGAACATCCAAAAAAGTAGCGGAATGTACCACTTTTTGCCTCTAAATGCAATTCGGTAATTTGAGACGTGATTATCCAGCTGATCCACTCCCCCCATGAAAGTATTATACCTATTTACAACGTAAGGCTGTGATATGTTGACTTTAGATCTTTCTTTTGCCGAATATCTTTTACATTTGGCCACTGGTTCTAACCCATACTCATTAGACATAAGTGTCAATAAGTGACAATATTATTATCCTTCCAGCGAACACCAACCACATTATTATGGTTATCAAGTGCAGAACACATGGAGCCTCTATCAAGCTTCTTCATTGTTCCAGTTTCTATCAGTTTGCATTTGCCAGTTCTGTTTTCTCTAGTGGTACCTGTTGCTCCTATACCTTTTTGACCCAACAATGTGATAAGTTTTGCAGAAGTGAAAAAATTGTCAAAATAAAGGGAGAATTTTTGATCACCGTAATGTTTTTTCAGTATTTCTGCAAAATGAAATACTACTGATTCTCCCAGTCCCATACCTTTGGCGATATCCATGTTCTTATCTTTGCCTTGATACACTTGAAACTGTACACAGTATCCGTACTTTAGTGCTGCAACCCATGCCTTATATCCAAAACGGATAGGTTTCTTATGTATTGTTTACATCCGTGCCTTCCATAGTAAGGAATCATGGATTCATCAATGGATATGTTGCTTTCAACAGGTGCATATCGCAAAAAGTTATTATTTAGTGCATCAATAAGATACCTTACTTTGGCAAACTTATCGTTTTGAGGCAAATTATCGTTATCTGCTGCATGTAAATTAGAAGATATTTCAAAAAAACGATTTCTGCGCATAGACTTGGCCACCAGAGGATTATGAACATCTTCGTTTGTTTCCCAATACATTTTTCTTCGTGGTAATGGAGCATATCCACTCAAAAGGAGAATTCCTATGTAGGTGTACATATCGCCAACATCCAACTGAAATCCTGCTTTATTTCTTTTCGCAGCATACAAGCATGAGAATCTTACTAAATTTTCAATAATTTCTGGGGTCAAAAATAGTTCAAAAAAATCTAAAGGATCACTCTCCCTGGAAACAGTTAGGGGCTGACAAAATTTAAAATCAGTATTGGTTTCATTTTTCTGGAAATCACCTGGTGCTTGCCATTTGAAATCTGCAATTTTTGGCAATGTTTGTGAAGAAATGAAGTTTCCAATATTATGATTCGCAGGTAAGTTTTTAGAAGTAGAGGGTTGAATTGTCTCCTGAATTACTTCTGCGGCTTCTTCGCTTTCTTCTGGGAGGTCGGATTTGTCATAAAAGAACTCTGCTTCAGCATTTAGTTGTGCTGCACAAAGACGGTCCGGATCCCTACAGTCTTCGTCTCCTGAATCTTCGGCACTCTCATCACCATCATTAGGTGGTAATATCACAATTCCGTCTGGAATCACAACATCTGCCTCTAAATTCTCTATCTGCTCTAAAAGCTCAGCAACTGTGAGTGGGCGCTTCCTAAAAAAATAACCAATAAAAATATTCAAGAACTTCTGAGGCCCAAGGGGTCGTTAACGACCCACTAAAAAAAAAAGAGCATGCAGTTTGGCAACCACGCAATCGAAGTTTGATTTCTTATAACCTTACTTGTGAGACATCTTTTATAATTGTACTAATTTACCAAAATAAGCAATGAAATACTAAAAAAGGTACTTACCAGTTCCGATATGAAGTCATTGCACGCACAAGAAAAAACTACTATTTTCAAAAATTTCTCTGAAGCCAGAAAATCACAAAAACCCTGAAACAAGCGCCCGGCATGCAAAAGGTAAACAATGCTAATATGGAAATAAGTTTTGATCTTTTGTTTATGCAAAAGAAGTTAGGTTTGACAATAAAAATCTGAAGTGGGTCGTTAACGACCCCAGGGTCCTTAATGGGTTAATCTATTGCATGCACTGCAAGTTTTACCAAACGCTGGGCACTTATTTATTTCGTGGGAAAAAAGACAACGGCTACAATTATTTATTATTTTCACCTTGCTGCCACCTGCCGGTGCTTTGCTGAAGTTCTGTCTGGGTGGTGGTGGTGGTCGAAACTGCACCTGCTGCTTTTGTTGCTGCACCGCTGCTGCTGCTGCAACTGGTTTGTAAACTGGCTGACCTTTAGCCGGGTACCATTTCTGTTGTATAAATCTCCCAGAAGCCGGAGTTTTGTTGAATTTCGCCCAATTTACTTCTCCATTTTCATTTCCATTAATTGCTTCAATTTGCCTTTTCGTTGTTTCCGCGATGCGGCAGATTTCCATCGCCCTTTCTAGATTTAAATTTGGTTCTCGCAGTAACCGGTCCTTAATGTTTATTTCACTGATTCCCAAAATAATTCTGTCTTTAATTAAACTGTCTGTTAGCACACTAAACTCACAAGAAGCTGCTAATTTTCTTAATTCAGTACAGTACTCGTCCATTGTTTCAGTTGATTTTTTATTTCGTGTAAAAAACTGATGCCTTTCATACGTTACATTTTTTGTTGGTAAAAATTTTGCATCAAATTTCGATATTATTACATCGCACTTCGTTTTATCTTCTGTTTCTGCAAAAACAAAAGTGTTGTAAATTTTTAACGCCCTATCACCAATTAGGTTCAGAAGTCGGTAGCCTTTTCTCGTTTCGTCTTCCGTATCAAAACCTGAGGCCTTCATGTAAATCTCAAATTTCTGTTTGAAAAAATCCCAATTTTCCGACATTTGCCCTTCGAACTCCAAGGCGCGAGGTCTTTGTGCTTGACCCTCCATTTTTATTATCTCCGGTGC
>JABXWE010104951.1:0-12068 GCA_014611495.1 Limonius californicus | reverse complement strand
CTACTCCGCCCCTTCCCCTACACCTACACCTAGTAGTAAAAGTAGTACATTTGGGGGGGGGGGGAGATGTCGAGCAAATAAGCCTCTATGGGCCTTTTTACTAACCCCTGGCATCCCCTTAATCATCACCACACTTTCTCTCTTTTCCTCTCCCACCGTCTCTGGTAGTGAATGCCAGGATATCTGTCCATGCAAGAGAGCTCAACTCTGCACGGTGAAGCGCTGCTGCGCCGAAATTTGTATGTCTCAGTCGCATTCGCGCCTTGTATTCTCCTGGAATGTGGAAAGTAGTTTCCTCCTGCCCCCGCTAACCTGACATACTGGGTCGCCTCTACACCTGTCTTCTGAGGTTACAATGGCCTGTAAGAACTCTTATCAACAGATTGAGCTTTTACCCAACAGCCACACCGATTTGGATTTTCCCGATCCGACTATAGAGAATTTTGTCTGTCTACATCCCCTGAGTCTCCTCTACTCGTCCTTCAGCCTCACGATTCTGGTCCCAAGCAGGTTTCCCCAATTCAGAACTTGACAAGCTCATCTGCCTTCCCGTTGCCAGGGATTCTACAGTGCCCCGGTACGCAGACCAATTTTATTTCTTTCAGCCTTGCAAGTTCCTCAAGAGCTCCTCCGCATTCCTGAGTAGATGGCCTTGAGCGCCACTTGGTTGTCGGAGCAGATGAATACCACTTGTTCTGCTCCCGATCTAACCTCTTCCTACTTGGTCACCACCAGGATGACATAGCCTTTCACCTAAAAAACCGTGGTATACTTTCTTGCACCCCCTGGTCTTGCACCGGCTTGTTAAAGATGTACCTCGTTCAGCTCCCACTGTTCCTTTGCAGTGATTATGATTCCTATCCACTTGCACTCAGTATTTCGCTTCTATCACCTTGCAAGCAGAAAAATGGAGTGCGTGCCCGATTCTAGCTCCTTGGTCTTGTAAGTATCCGCTGTCCTATATTCCTAGGTTAGCCACGATAGCCTCGTTCCTTATCCAAATAGAAAAAGTTGGCAGCCCTAACAGATCGGCCGTTAGGGTTGTCCTCATTGCTCCGATGATTCCCAAGCAGGCCCGTCTCTGAATGTTAGACAGCCTAAGAGCAATAGTGGTTCATTGCACTCTTGACCATCAGACTACCGAGTCATACCGCACTCTAGGTCTGATTACAGCCGTGTACAAGCAGTAAAGAATTCTAGGCCATAAGCCCCAGCTCTTTTCCACCGCCCGGTACAACTGCCTTAAGGTCGGTATGAATCTTTCCACTATTTTGTCGATATGCAACTTCCAACTTAATTTTGCTGTTAGGATCACCCCCAAGTACTTGACCTCCTGCTTAAGTGCCGGAGGTTCTTCGTAGATTCGGGGTGCTCTAATTCTTTTTGTAAAAAGTATCATCTCACTCTTTAATGGATTGACTGGGAGATCCTTTTCGTCATTTCGCCTCTCTATAATTCTACAGGCTACCTTCATTCTTTGGTAACGAGAACCAGCACACCATCCGCGTATGCCTGCGCATAGAATCCTACAGTGGTAAGTCACTGTATTATCAGGCACCATAAAGGTGACAAACAGTTGTCCTGGGGACAACAGCTCTGTGTCTACCTGACAGCCCACTAAAGCGGTATTTAACCTTCTGTCTTCCGGCGCTGACTGTACCCATCTGACCAGCACTTCGAGAGTGTCCTTGGGCTAAAGAAAGTTGCAGATTGTCGCCGTTGTTGCCTTGTCGGAAACTCCTTCCACATTCAAGAATACAGCAAGGACTACTTCCTTACAGTAAAAAGCTTCGCGAAGTGGAGACCGTTTACGTGAACCTGCGTCGTCGTTACGCATATCGGTTAATATGAAAAAGGTATGTAATAAAGACCCCCTCCAGTAAATACCTATCCACTATCCTTTTTAACGTCTTGATATGCCTACACCCCTAGCCCTACCCGTATCTGTACCAAAACCACTACTAATACCACTACCAGTACCATTACGAGAACTACTTCCAGTGCCATTACCAATACTACTACCAATAGAAAATTCTCTACAAGCACCACTTCTTGCATCATTACCGGTACCATTATCAATACCACTACCACTAGAATAACCACTACCAGCACCACTACTTGCATCATTACCACTACCACTACAACTATTTGTATCACTACCAGTTCCACTACCATTATCGCTATCTCTAACATAAGCACGAATGTTTCTGTATTCGCTGCAACAAACGTTATCTCTTAGCCAAATCTTTTAAACAGCGACCCCATTTCTAGAAGTTCCCATAAACTTTAGTAATATAGCATGTTCCTCTTCATACAAATGCAAAATAAAAAGGATTAATTTGGTAGAAGAGAATTAGAAAGCAAAACAAAAACTCAAAGTGAGTTGACTATTAATACGACCACTGCTTCAGAAAACAAATTTGCTAAAAAACAAAGAGAATGTCAGAAAACATCAGAAAATTTAGGAATTTATAATAATGGGAGAACAACATAAACTCGGAAGGAAATCCAAAAATTTTCAGGAAATACTGCAACATCGAAAATAGCTACCAACATCGTTTTTACACTTGCTTCTAGGTCCAAAAATTGCAGCTAAGTTTGGCGTACGTTTCTGGCAGAAAAAAATCCGAAAGTGACATGTTCAAAAACCTTAGTGGTGTTAAAACTGCTCCAGATAGGACAATGCGGTGTCAGTATAAAGCAGTATATTCAAAATAAAACCATACCAAAGCAGCTAAAACGCTGTAAATTATAAATAGGCCATGACTTTCCCGTAATAAAATAAAAGAAGATTCTCTGCTACATTACAAAAGTTGAAGCAAGAGATTAATGAAGTAGGCGTTCCTTTAATTATGTACGACAGATGTACAAACTAAATTTTAATACTAAAAGAGAGTTCTCAAGGAAAAATAAGAAAAGACAAAGTAGGAAAAACAAAAGAACAATTACAATATCTGCAAACTCTAGAAAACCCTAATAAATCCAATAAATAGAACAGGTAAGAAGTTGACAAATAGGCAAAACGATGGTTAATTATTATTAATAATTGGAATTTATGGGGATTCATACAAATTTATAGAAACTAGAAATTTAAAACATTTAATAGAATCAACGAAACAACAACGAAAAAAAGAGGGTGAAAAATTTGATTACGATTTCGTACTGTTTTACATTAGGAACATAAAGAAGAACGTGTAGATGTAAGCTTTCTGAAACATTAAACACCTAATAAAGTCATCTCTTCGTGCTTAAATCGTGTCGTCATAGGATTGATTAATGCTGACGCTTCGCTAACCGTTGCAAGTAGCATTTATCTTCGTTTGATAATGTCGCCTGCAACGGTTAGTAAAAGATCAGCATCAATCAATTATACGACGACCCAGTCTAAGACGGAAAAAATGACGTTATTAGACACAAACCGCGGAAGCTTGAAACTATACATTAAACGCCTAATACACTGCTCAACATTTGAACTGGTACACTTACAAGAACATATATAAATAACAATTTACTACTTTTTGAGCAACACCTTCTTGCTTAATTGATAGTATATGATTCTGGGAAACACTTTTAGGGCGAAGAATCAAAAGAATACAACTTAAATAACGAATTTCAAATGTTTTAATAAAAAAATAACAAAATCTTCATTTTAGTATTACAGAAAAATTTGCTCTGGAAAGAAATGATAACCAAACACTTAAAGATTAATAATGCGTGGGACCTCCTCTAGCTCTTATGACCTCTTGGCAACGTCTTGGCATGCTGGAAATCAAATCCCGAATGTAATGCTGAGGAATATTTTTATATTATTATTATATATTATTATATTATTTGGCCATTCTTCCAAAACGGCAGTTCGGAGCTAATGGTGATTGTTTGGATCCACTCCTCGTGACCTTATCAACCTTTTCAGGTAATCCCATACGTTCTCTATGGGATTAAGATCTGGAGAGTTCGGTGGCCAAACCATGTGCGTAATATTGTTCTCTTCAAAAAATGCATTAATTTGCCTTGTTCTATGAGGACGCGCGTTATCATCAACAAACACGAAATCATCGCCTATTTCACTGGCAAATGGCAACACTACAGGTTGTAATACCTCATTAAGATACCTGACACTATTCATTGTAGCATTTCCAAGCATAACCAATTCAGTACGACGAGTCTCAGAAATACCTCCCCAAACGGTAATTGAACCACCTCCATAAGCTTGATGGTAAGTCACGTGGTTCTCAATATAGCGTTCTCCTCTGTTTCTCCAAACTTTCACTCTTCCATCTGAGCTATGGAGACGCACTCTGGTCTCGTCACTGAATAAACAACGACCCCAATCTTCAACATTCCAATTTTGATGTTGGTGCGCCCACTCTAGCCTTCTTCTTTTGTGGGCTCTGGTCAACAATGGACATTTTTTAGAAGATCTGGACCTTAAATTTACCGCATGAAGCCTTCTTCTTACTGTTTGAGTGGATACTTGAGTACCTGTTGCATTCAATAACTGAATTTGGAGTGTTCTTGCGGTAGAAAATCTATTCCTTCGACACTGAACCGTAATAAAACGGTCCTCCCTGACTGTTGTACAGCGATTTCGCCCTCCGCCGTGCCTATGTTGGACAGACACAGTATCATTAAAACGCATTCGAACTCTTCTGATCACATTGTGGCTCACATTGAAATGGGCAGCTACAGTTCTTAGCAATTCATCAGTCATAAGCATTCCCATAGCTTGGCTCATCTCTTCAATACTTAAACGCCTTAATGGCATCTCTAAAATACAGTCAACCACTCTGAAATAAAACTTACTCGAGAAAATCGCAAAAATTCTCTTAAAAACTTGATAAAAGTATAAGCGTCCGCGAGCTCAGTAACTGCACTTATGGGAGATAATAACAACAAACAACAATTGAATCGCAAATGTCATTCGATAGGCATTTGTTTGCATTCCGAAACACAGCCCTGATCATGTAGGAAGTCATGCAGAACGCCTAAGAAGAGTTGTTCACTTTTACTACATGTTATATAAGTGTACCAGTTCAAATGTTGAGCAGTGTATATGTATAAGGACTGGATTATTTGGGTAAGTAGGTACTCGTTCTGTGAACATTTCAATGAAAATAGTTTTGGGAATTTTGCTGATTCTTAGAAGAAATAGGGATTGTGCATTTAATGCAATTTTCAGTTTTTTTTTGCTTCATTCATTTCTTGACAGCTACAAGTATTGAAAATAATTTATTGTTTACATTTCTCTAATATGTTCTCTGTTTTTTCTATACTTTGTTTTAAGTTGAAAGAACTTTATATATATATATATATATTTATATATATATTTATATATATTTATAGTATTGGTGTAAACTTGAGCCAAAATTAGCAATTTTTATGCACAATTCTAAACCAGCTGACGGACCTGAGCCAAATATACGGTTCAGGTTCGTTTTGCTTTAATAAAAATATTCGTAACCAGGCCTCTTTATTAACGGCATCTTTGTCTGTAAGCTTATGATTGGCTGTTTGCATGTGTTTCACATGTATCAGGAGAAAGAGCGCGGGAATGCTAGAAGTTGCTCTTTTATACTGGCTCAGGTTTGTTAGGAAGGTACGTTTCCGGGTTTGAGGTTTGTCCGCATAGGGTGAGGCGCTGTTTTGAATTCTGTATATAGTTATATACATATATAATGATTTTTGTAATCAAGTTGAACCAATAGATTTGACAATACTGTACTTACGCCTTTGTTAATCAAAAGCAGCTAGACTCATTTATGCCTACTATGAATTTTCTCTACATACAGACAGATTACATTAGATTCAGATGCCTTGGAAATTTTCCCTCTTAATATAAAATCTGCAAACATTTCAATAGAGCTGAAACAATATTTTAAGTTTTCGATAAAAAGTTTTAAGGTGCGAGTCCAATGCGTGCAGTGCGTGTTCAATAACACTGAGACCGTACTAAATATGAAAATGTTCAAAGTAAAAAATGTGAATTTTAAATCATTATACTGATGACGATGATTTATTTCTGGTATTCTACTAAAAGTTTTGGCTGGCATATTCTACAGAGTTATTCTGTATTTTTATTTTTAAAATTATTATTATTATTTGTTTTTTCAAATTTGTTTGTAGTAGTATGTACTCTACAGAATATGCCAGCCGAACGTTTTATCTAAAATGTGAGCACGATAAGTGGGGCACTCTGCACATTTGATATTGAAAAACGACAATTTGTAGGAGATAACTGTAAATTACCATGAATATATTTTGACGTCCATGAAAATTCGTTTCCGCACAGCGACTTCTGGTTTATCCAGAAAATGATAGGTAACAATGGAGAGGTCATCATCATCATCATCTGATATTAAAAACTAACATTCAGAACCATACTTATTGAAACGCCGCAATAAGTAAAAAAAAATAAGAAATTCATAAGAAAACTATAAGCTAATAATAAAAAATCGAAAATAGTTCAAAATGTAAGATGCTATGCTGAAACGTCAACATTTTGTCTTCGAAATTCTGGGGATAAGTATCGATTAGCTCTTCAACTTCCTGCTTCGTAGAGGCCTGTTTGTTTTTAATGTGTCCTGCAAAGTATGTAGCTATGATCTTTTTATGATTGGCAGCTCAAGTAACTCATAGATATCGTAGTACTGATTTATTATTTTCTTTTTTGGTACTTTCAAATTCTCTTGCTCAGTTTGACTCGAACTATTTACTTCCGAATTTGACTTTCAGATATATTTTTCAATTCTGGATTTAACACGTCTTCTCGTGAAAGCAGTTCATCAAACGACTGTTCATCATTCTGTACAAGATCTAAATCTATGTTAATATCATCTCCCCCTGTGACATAAGGAGGAGAAGTTGAAATACTTTCGCGGTTTGGTACAAGTTATCCGGCAATCTATAAAAATTACCGTGTGTATTGAAAGTATGCCCCATACAATTTGACAACTGCTCCAAATCTTTATTAGAACAGTTAAGTACTTGGGCCACGGTAGCAAGATGTATCTTTAGTTTTTTTGCACTTATGCTGCGGAAGTTTTCTATGCCACATTTTTGCACATATTTATATAAAAAGTTTCTTTCCGTCGACAAAATTCCTAGCACCAGTATGAAAAACATAGTCACTATTGGTAACAAAATTGTTTCGCATTTCCATTAAATAATCAAAATGCTTTCGCATGTTAGGAGAGAGCAGTATTGGTACACCTCGACCTCTTTTACCTCTAATCACAATACGGCTGCAAGAATTTAAAACTATTTTCTCCGTTTCTGTAAGGCAATTTTGGAATTCGTTTTCTGCTTTGACGTCTAGATTAACAGATTGATATGTGTGCACTTTTAATTGAGCTACTTCTGCCGGTCTTCTCCTATTCAATAATATGATTTGACAATAAAGTATGTATTTCTTTGAGGGTATTGTAAGCTGTTTGATTATGGGCGTGCGATTTCAGGTGTATGTTTTCTTCGTCAAACATTGTTTGTAAAAAGTCATTCAGGTTTTTCAAGTCTAAAGTAATGGGAATCAGTTCAGTGTTGTTCCATGTTTTTTCTTTTAAATTTGTCGCAGCTTGGGCAGATATCTCATTAGCCCACTGGGACCCGATAAGAGTTTTCAAAATTTTCATTCTTTTTCTTTGGTCATTTATATCAGACTTCTGCAGTAAACGAATGTAGGCTAGGTCACAGCATTTTTTAATAAGTTTAATAAATTAATGGCCAAAGTTGGAGATTCGTACGTATCGGTGTTGGGATTATAACGAGCCAATTGGATAACCGCTTCAATAATAAGTTTGAAATGACATGGACGCAGCACATCAATTAGCTTTTTTATCGATTCATCTTTCAGTCGGGCAAATTGTATCATATCTTGCCTAACTCAGTCTAAATTTCCTTTGGATCTTCTGTCCTTTAATTTTTAAATAAGAGTATCCATAGTTACATATAAGAAAATCTTTTTTTACCACCATATTTATGTCATCTGGTCGCATTTGCGGAAATAACTCTTTCTTTAATAGCTCGTCATGTTTTAACAATGTACTCAACAAAAGAGCGATATGGCCATCACTTTGTGAGGTTTGCCTTTTACTTTTCTTTTTTGATGCAGGATTATTAGATTATTAGTGCTTTGTGTGCCTATATAGGAACCTCCTCTTGTAAAATCCATAACAATGTGAACAAGGAAGGTAATGTTCTGCCGGTGGTTTACTAGATACTGATACCTACCCTTTTCACTGGTCTAAGTGTGGTTTTTTCTGATTTGAATTAAGTTTGCTTGTTTCCTTAAAGTTGATAGACTTCCCTTCTTTCTTTAGAATTTTTAGCGAATGATAAATAAATACGTTGAACATCAAACTCATCTGAATGCCAAGTAACCAAATGTCTAGCAAAATGGAAGACATCTTGTTCACAAAACATACACAAATCCTTTTTTATCAACCGTAACACTATCACCTTATTTGTTATTTACGGAATAAGTAAGTTTTATTCTGACCTAGGTAGTGGACGACTGGTCCAAATATATATTTTAGTGTCTTTGAAAAAAGAAACCTTTTTGGTAACAATTTCAGCCGGAACCATTTCTAAAAAATGTCTATTTCGAAAAGTAAATTGTTATGAGGTCACGTACAACTATCTCGGTACTTTTCTAATGTTTTGATTGGGTCGAAACAAAAAAACACATTCAGAAACATATCATACAGTCTGCCAGGGCTTTTTCTAGAGCAAAGGGTTGAAGTTATTTTTCTAAAACAACATAGCATTAAGAAAAGTTACTTCAAATAGTGATATTATTTCATAAAAGAATTAAGGTTGCTCAATTCTGAAAATTATATGATGATATATATATATATGATGATAAAATACATTTTTTGTGCAACAAGTTTGAACTACCTACTTCAGGTTACGTATCGTTTATGAAATTTGGAATGCCTTATGGTTTCTATTATAATCGTCCTTGAATTTTTTCACGATATGGTAGTTTTATAGCACGTTTACACAAATTGATGTGTTACAACTGCAGAAAGTTTATATCTGGTTATTATACAAGCAATTCTATAAATGATTGAAATTTTCAAATTCGAATATAGGCTAAATCCGAAACTTCTCAAGCCTTCGGGCTTGAAAAGCATTGCGCTTTGACTTTTCCTTCTTAACAGATGTAGATAAGTACTAATGCAGTTGGTAACCTATATTTGGACTAAAAATAGCTTGGTGTTAACGACGGCAACATTGGGACGGTTCAGGATAAGTCGTTCAGTTACCTAAATAAATACTACTGGTTCAGCATGGTGCTGTTAATATATGTATTTATAGATTTTACATATAGCCATATCAGAGTATACATCACAGAGTCGGTTCTCCCACCTATTATATACGCTTGAATATGATATTAATTATTTTTTTTCTACTCTATAAATAGATGGAGCAGAATAGTACGAATTACCTGTTGGTTCAGGATTGATATAAAGATGTAAATATATATATATATGTATATATGTTAGCATAAAGTCAATAACAAAAGATTTCGGTCTGATTCTTGGAATTATGAAGTCCAAGGAACGTATTACATTACATCATAAATTACGCCCATAAATGGTCTGCGAGACGCCTTGCCCGAAATATAAAGTGTTTGTTGATATTTTAGTAAAAGAATATTATTCAGAATGTAGCTCTAGCGGCGTGCGGGCAAGGGTCGTCTCTGAAGTTGGTTTTAATGAAAGTGCAGAGCATTCTTTTACCTTTGTATTTTATTAATTACAAATTGTGTATTGCGTTTATTACCGTGTGTTTCATAAACTGTTGACATATATATGTTACAGTCAAAGCCCGTTTTTCGTTAGAACTAGTTTTCTCTAGTTAAAACTAGGTTTTACTAAATGCTTTTGTAAAAACTAGAATTAACTAATGCTCAAAATTGAATATTAGTGAAAACTAGTTCTTACTATACAAAACGCGTTTTTCCAAAGCGAGTCGGTTAAAACTGTTCCGACCGAGATTAAAGTTCGTCGTACCTTATTCTGATTGGTCGCGAGACGCCACCTGATTCGACAAGTGCGGGGGAGGGGAATCCCTTTCCGAGCGCCGTCCGCGCGCTGTACGCTCGCTCCGTTCATTCCCGCTTTGTTTTTATTCTTATAAACACGTATAACGCGCAATTGTCATGGCAAACTTAAATGAGGGAACGCGATGGAAAGAGGAGTTTTTAAACAGGTTATTAGCGATTCGCGATCACGAAAAAAAAAAGAGGATCACTTTTATATTATGACAAAAGAAACCTATGACAATTTAGTGGAGGAAATTGAAGAAGCACAATTAGCTGTTCAGAAGTCTCAAAAACAGAGAAGGAGACTAAAGCGATTTGGTAATTAATATTTGTGGAATACGAAAATTAGTGACATGACAGGAGCGTCAGGAGCCCATGAAATACTACTTGTATGTAGATGAAATTTTTGATATAATTGAAGCAGCTCATGTGGCCGTTGGTCATGGTGGTCGGGATAGACTTAAAAATGAAACTTCGCGAAAATATGCGAACATAACTTTTGAAATGATACATGTTTTTCTCTCTATGTGCGAAACATGTCATCGTAAAAAGAGTATGAAGAAAAAAGGACTTGTTTCAAAACCCATACTACATTCTGAAATGAACAGCCGTTGCCAAGTCGATCTTATCGACATGCAAACTCAAGAAGATCGGGGATTCAAGTTTATAATGGTGTATCAGGACCATCTGACAAAATTTGTTTTGTTGCGTGCACTGAAAAGTAAGAGGGCCGTGGAGGTGGCGTATCAGTTGACTGATATATTTTTGACATTTGGTGCTCCTTGCATCTTACACTCCGATAACGGCAGAGAATTTGTGAATTCTGACATTAATGAGCTCGTTTCATTTTGGCCCGAGTGTAAACTGGTCCATGGAAAGCCAAGACACAGCCAAAGCCAAGGATCTGTTGAAAGGGCTAATCAAGACATTGAGAAAATGTTGGCTTCATGGATCCAAAACAACGATACTACAAATTGGTCAAATGGTATTCGGTTTGTACAGTCATCCAAAACAAGTGGAGAATCCAGTGGCGTAACGCAAATCTTACGGGCCCCCCCGCAAAATTTATACAATGCCCCCCCTACTATCTACTACCCATTTTTGTATATTACGAATTTGAAAATTAAGAGCCGTAGGTGTAAGAGTCCTACACCAGAATCATAAACATATAAAATTAATAAATTTACTCAAGCTATAAATAGTAAATTAATCTTTCCTTAATTTCATTGGTAATAATGTAATCTGGTAAAGAAACAATTTTGTCAATTAAAAAGTTTAAACATAAAGTTTACAAGAAGCGAGTTGCACGTTGCGCATTTTTTGTGGCGAATTCGTTAATTATTTTGTCCATGTTGAGTGTGTTAATATGTTCCTGCTTTATATTGATAACAGCTAAATCTGATAATCTTTGTTCAGACACAGAATTTCTTAAATAATTTTTGATTATTTTTAATTTAGAAAAGGAACTCTCGGCCGAGGCAACACTAACTGGTAATGTTAAGAACAAAATAATCGCACTACAAACATCAGGTACATTGGAAGCTGTGTACTCATTTTTAATAAGCAAAAGTCAGCAAGGTCTCTTACGGTACTCATTTTGGAAATGTGATCTTTTAACACTCTTTTTACACTCAATTTGAAAAGGAAATTGTTCAGATAAATCCTTGTGATACTTCCTTTGTAATTTAGAGGCATTTTCAGAAAGATCATCTTCTGTCTGCGATAAAATGTTTGTGGGAGTTAAAAAATTAAAACGGTTAAAAACGTTATTCATACTTTCAAACCTCAATCTCAGCTGATTTATTAATATATCTATGGTAGTTTTGACCACTTCCACTTCAAATAATTTTTCAGAATCAGTTAACCGTAGCGAGTTCATCATAAAATCGTTTTGCTTTTCTCTTTCTTTTTTCTTCAAACTTCGGACGTATACCCCAAGAATTTGCTAGGGCCACAGCCTTTTCTTTTAATTCAGGAAATGTTTCCCTCGTGTCACTTATGGCTTTCAAAATGTAATTTAATA
>JABXWE010104944.1:0-11241 GCA_014611495.1 Limonius californicus | reverse complement strand
GCGATAAATTGCTCCAGTTAACCTTGCTGGTAAAAGGAATGGACCTATCAAGTGGTCTCCGACAATTCCGATCCATACATTCACTGAAAACGGATGTTAATGGCGGCCTGCTCTTATTGCATGTGGGTTCTCATCAGCCCATTGGTGATTGTTGTGGAAATTCATTGTGGCTTCTCTGGAAAAATTTGCCTCATCAGTGAACAGTATTTCTGCAACGAACTGTGGATTTTCAGCAATTTTTTGTTGCATCCATCGACAAAAGTTACTCTTGGAAGAAAATCAGTTGGTAAAAGTGCCTGTACTCGTTGAATGTGATAGGGGTATAAAAGTTGATTCTTCAGTATCCGGAAAACTGTCATATGACTGACATTTACATTTGCAGCAATCTTCCTGGTACTTGTAGTAGGATTTTCGTCAATTTCGTGGAGCACCTCTTCTTCCACTTGTACAGTTGCTGCTGTGCGAGGTCGCCCATTTTCAGCGGTAAGTTTTCCAAAACTTCCAGTTTCTCTAAGACGTTGATGCAGACGAGAAAATATCGAATGATGTGGTATTACACGATTAGGGTATTTTTCTTCATAAAGACGCCTGGCTGCTAATGAATTACCGTTGGCAAGACCGTAACAAAATGCATTATCGCACATTTCACTATTTGCGTAATTCATTTTGAAAAACAAACCTAACAACTGTCAAATCGCTGTAAAGTAACGACTTTCATATGAAAAGTCAATGGCACTCTCGATAGAGTGATCCGACAAGTGATGATGCAGAGGAAACAAAAAAGTTTTATTTTCAATTGCATGATATTCAACACCCTGTATCTCGGAAACGAGGCGTTTTAGGAAACATGTTTATATGAACTTTTATTCTTATTTTTATGCAAGGAATTTTCGCAATATTAATTATACACCCTGTATATTCTTTTGATTTGTACTATTGACTGTATATTTATATTTAAATATACATAATATAGCAAGTATTTTTGTACATAGCTTACAATTCAGTAATTTATCGTTGCTTACGTAGGGAATATACCAGGTTTATTCGGAAATTAAGGGCCAAATTTCTTATGTGTAAATGTTAGCTACACTTCTAAACCATTACTTTACATAGTAATTTCCATCCGAATTTAAACACTTATCATATCGCGGTATAAGTTTTGTATAACTCCGTCTGAAAATGTTGCCGCATATGACGAAAACCAATTTTGTTCCGTCGTTTTGAAGATTGTAAAAAGCGGTGGGGGGGGGTAACAATTTCCCAATTGAATTGGTCAGTAAGTTGCAGAGTACGAGTTGCCGCGTGCAATCGGGCATTATCTTGCAAAAGGTCAACTCCAGAGGTAAGCAATCCTCGCCTTGTGTTCTACATCGCGCTTCTCAACTTTCCTAAAGTCTCACCATACACTTTTACATTAATTGTGGTACCACTTCCAAGGATATCAAACAACAATACATAGCTTTCAATTCACGAACGTTTTCTTTTGGCTTTGGAAAAACTTGCATGCCACTGCATTAATTGTTGCTTGATTTCAATATCTGTGTACGAAACCTACGTCTAGTCACCACTCACAACGCGATTCAAGTACTCATCGCCATCAGTTTCGTAACAATGCAGAAAGGTCAATCCTGGTTGCTGGTTTTTGTGACAGCATAGTTTGTGGTAGTAGCCTATTCGTGAGACTTTCATACAGTAGAAATTGGGCCATTTTCGAAGTCGTGAAACGCCAATCTTCATGAATTTTCTTGTTCATTTTCTCCACAAGACGTTGACAATAGAAGGTTTCGCACACTTCACACTTTGCGGAATTTTTAATAGCACTGTTCATTTTAACGCCTTAATATACAACTAAATGTAATAACAGAACCATGGTAAATGATCATCAGCCAGTAAAGCACAATGCATGAAATTGACTACGCTCCCCGTTAGGCGGCAAAATTTAAACAGCCCTTAGTTTCCGAATAACCCTCGTATTACAACTCTTGGAATGGTTATCTACATTAACTATACAAATTCATTGTTAAATGTCACAAGTCAAAACAGATAGAAGAAAATCATGCTATACAATGCAGCAAACGCTTAACTGAAAAACGAAACAACAATTACTACTTTTCAGTTTTCGTTTTCAATATATACGTGACCTTTGTTAATTGTTCACATTTTTTTCAGGTTAATAGAAAAATACAATTTATTTTTCTCCTTCCTGTTCCCTAATCTTTTTTTAATAAAACTATGAAATCAATGGCGTTTCATTCATATAAAGGACAGCGCACTTAGACTTTCATCGATGCGGATAATCACCCAATTAAAAAACGATTAGTAAGATTACCATTATTCATTATAATACCTGATTAGTCGGATGATAATTATTAATTCGGTGACTATTAATTTATCGACTACTACGTAATTAATGGGTTGAACGTTGATCGAATGAATGTTTAAATACATTGTTCGCGCTAAGAAATTAATACAACCTCTTGGTAATTAGTTAACCTATTACTTGATTACTTTTAACATATGGTATAGCACGCACATATTAACTGATTAATAAATATTTATAATTTTGAAGTTACTAACTAGTTTAACTAACGCATGATTTTTAAAATTAACAAATTTCATCAGGTACAAGATCTTGCAATGGCGTCGCCATATTTCTTCCAAGTTATGTTAATCCCTGCTTCATAAAAGCTTCTCTCCTTAGAATTTGAGAAGCAGTTAAACATAGTAAAGGTATTGAAATTAAGAAGATTCAAATAGTTATTTTTCAATTAATATTTTCTGCTCGCCGGAAACTAAAACAGAATAACAGCACTTTCCGTTAACACTACTAACAAAAATATCGGGGGTCAATTTTAAGATTTTTAAGGCAAACATAAATTTCAGTCGATTTGCAAAATTAATCGAATGGCATCAACTATTTCGTCAAATCAGCTTCTACTTCTGTGTTTGCCTTTTTTGTCTATGCTACCGCGCTGCTAATGAATTCATTCTTGGGACGGAATATGCTCATGTTTTAAATAATGAAACAGAAAATCTAACAAATTATATCGAGTTTGTGAAAGAATTTAAGTGTTTACCAAGTTCTAAAGAGTTAAATAACCTACCATCGTACAATCGCAATCACCGCATCTTCTACCTTATGTTCCCAGAAATATATATTTTATATTCTTGAGAAGGAAAAAACCTCACAATAAGTGAATGTTATTATGACAACCAAGCAACTACACTGAAAGTTATAAGCAGTCCAACTCAATAAAGACCTCGGTTTATTTTTCATGGTCAACCTTTATCAAAATTGTGTTAGTCATACTATAGAGTAATAGAACTAGTTCTACAATTGTTTAATTCAGCTTCTGACTATACTTATTAAAGTTGCAAGTATGGATTAAATTACTGATTGAGGAAATGAACGCTATCCAATTAAAGTACTTGATAATTAATAGACTAATCAATTAGCAGCTTAATCAACTAATCAGTTATTTCGTTAACTAATTATTCAATTACGGGACTGATCGGTTTAATTAATTCTTAATTATAAGTAATTAGCGGTTAATATACACAAAGTCCTACTCAGGAGTATTGTTATTCCAACTACTCTGTATGTATTCATTTTTCTATACTAATCATCTCTTTTGTTGCAGAATAACTTAAAAGAAAATGTCAATGTCAGACTTTCGCAAGAAAAAGCTCCTTTATGTATTCAACGTATTTTTCGGTAAGTACTGTAGTAATATTATACATTAAACATTCTGCTCGCCTTTCGGTGTGTCGGGTATCAAAATGCCCAAACTACTAATTACGGTTTTATAACCCTTGTGCAAGTAGAATTTGCCCCACTAATTGTAATACTGATAAGACAAGGCAATTTAGGCACAAATGAATAGAAATCAGGGAGGTTCGAGGACGTAGTGCTAACGTACAAATGCCACGCAGGGCGAGCCTGGATGCAATATCTCATGCACCCTGGGTTATGAAATGGAACTTGTCACGGAAATAATCTCCTTAGTTTCATTATTCGTCTTGTTGCTCCGGAATTAACTCTTCTGTTGTAACTAATCCCAACAGGAGGTTTCAGAACACTAGAGTGTTGCGAAGTACTAATAAAGCTAATATTTTTACTGGCTTCGTATGTTCGCCAAAAGCTTGTAGTTCGACTGCGTTCGGTGGTAGAAATGTTTGGTTTAGTTACAACAGCTAGAAATTTAATTACATTTCATCCTCAACATGGGACACGAAATAATGGGCACGGAATACGATGTCGTAATTAATGGTTTTGTGTACTATGCAAGATGTCAAGCAAGCTTAACATTTTACTTGTATGTTTGTGATTCTGCAGAAAGGTCCAGAAATTTAGGGGCAACCCTGTTTTTGAAATTTTCTGTGGGTGTTTGTTCTTTTGATTTCTGAAGCCCACACACATCAGTGTTCAGATGTTCAATTAATTACAAGGTTTAACAGCGGAAGACTTTCTAAAAATTCAATCAGAATAAATAAAACTATCGTCAGTAGAACCTACACCGACCGAATCTCAAGAAGATTCACGTTTAAATTCATTGGGAATGGATTTAAAGCTGATAGACTGAGGCACGAATTGGTTTTAAAACGAATCCAACTTTAAATTGGCAGCAAATTATAGCTAAAACTGAAATAAAATTTATTATAAACCTATATTAAGGTGTTATATAAATTTTAACTTATCGCGCAAATATTGCAAATATTTTGACAAGCATGATGATACTGTTACACAAGGTATTTTAATACTCCCACTATTTTTCTGACATGTTCACGACGTCAATATAAATATAAAAGTTCATATTAATTTCAAATTTATTTATTATCGAGATATTAAACAGCAAAAATACTGGTGATTAATTTCACAATGTACGTAAGATCATATTTTCTAAGTCACCTTACGTCTACTGACCAATCATATTATACAAGAAATAGAACTATCAACTTTAGAAACATCCATACTTGGGCAGAAGAAAACCCACATACGTTCTTCACTAAATGTCATGTGTAGTCTTCCTAGTGACCATCTCATCAGGCCCTTCTTTACCACCAATCCTTTCAAGAATATCGTACTTAAATGTTTTACAAAATAATCTATATGGGTTCTTGGAAGAAACTATTTGAATATATATATATATTGCATTGAACTCGAGGGGTTGTTCATGAATGACGGAGCATCAGCTCATTTTTTTCATATTATTACTGGTTATTTAAATACCCTAACTGATAAATTAGTCGGAATGGTCTCGTTATTAAATAGCAACCATGTCCACCCGATCTAACGCCTTTAGACTATATTCTGTGGACTTGACATCATGCAACTAGCAAGAATAGCCTTGATGCCACAATACGTGCCAGAGAAGCCTGGATTAGTCGTGCTGAATACTAGATTCAACAAAAGAGGGCCTCTTCGAACATTTATTTTAGTGTGAAAAATGTATCATAACCCTCTTAATATTTTGGTAAAAATAAATTTGGGACATATATTTATATGAGCTTTATTTTCACCTAGACATATTCCTAGAATAGTGCCGTGTAATTTTGAGAAACTCTGTGCAATGCATTCCGTATTAGAAATCATGTAATGAGTTACCATCTTCTATTTAGTGGGCAGTTGATTATTGGAGAGTATGTGCACTAAGTTGTTATGGCCAGGAAGCTTCCGCTGGCAATTCGTTGGAAATTTCTTGATTTTCTCATTCGCAAATACTGTCGGTTTTTAATGGTAACTCTGTTGAGTAAGCGCATATCAATAGTTGTATCTCATACATTGACCTTGGAATTGCTTCTTATAATAATACAAAATTTTCAGAAACCCCCCTACTGCCGCAATATTTGCAAGTGAATACGTATTTCGGTACTAAATCCAATGCACCATTATTGATTTAGTGAAGAACTTACCTTCAAAGGTATGTTATAAGTCAATGTTACTTAGTTAAGTAGTCTAAGTTTATCTGTTTATACTGCTGCAACTTAGTTACCGAAATACGTATTTAGATATTTTAAATATTGTGGTACTTTACTTAAAGTTCTGGATAATTGCACCACCGTGGCCGCTTAGCCCAAGTAAAATGCAATACTTTGTTGCACTGGAACTTTACCTTTCTTTTGGAAAATCTAATATATTTTACGAAACTTCAGATTTAATTGTAAACTTTGGTCTAGTTAGTGTAGCCAATCCTGTGCAGTTAGTTTCAACTTCTACAATTTGTATTAAATAAATAGTAAATCTTTGGATCTAACGATGAAAAAATATTAAAATATATTTTAAATCGTTATGCAAAAGTCGTGTGACGAATAGATCTTGATTTATATAGTGAATCTGGATTCTCCCAATGTTGCTTCCGTTCAACTGTAACACATCTTTATCTGAGAGAACCATAGTCCAATCTCTGAATTCGGATAGAAGGTTCGAGGTCATTTGCTCAACACCACTTGCTCGCCGGCGTTTGCTCGCCACCGAGTGCTCCAGTGCCGATTGCTGGCTAGAAAAGAAGCTTGCCAAGACAATTGCTCGCTATCCGTTTGATCGACAGCCAACGTGCTCGTAGTACTAAGTGTAACTACACCAACGCAGAAAAACTAGTTTAAATTTTGTTAGACACCTTTGTTTGTAAAATTATTTATCATTTGATTCATAATTCAAACCTTTACTTTTATTTTCAGATGACATAGGTAATAATCGCAAATAATCGATGTTTATTCTTTATAAACTATGAACTAATACCTTGACTATTAAAAAACATGATTTTGTACATAACCTAGTTTCCTTTACAACGAAGTAGTATGAAATGTAAGCTAATTATTAAAATGTTGCAAACTTAAAATGTTAACGATGTTGTGGGAAGTTAGTAATTAAAAATAATTTAAAAAGATGTATACACAACATCAACATCAGATACATTTCTAGTTAAATTTATTACCACCCTTTACGAATTCAATCGCAACTTCTGCTTTGACTATCAACATTCCTTAGATGAATGTAAGTTTTTGAGATCTGCACTGCATGTACTAAATGCCTACAGATAATATAGTATTTTAGAAATTAATTATTTGTCAAGCACCTGTCCGGCGATCAATTGGCGTGGCGAGCAAATAGTTGTCTAGTATAGAGACTCGTGACCGAATGGCAGGCGAGCAAACGGTTGCGAGCAAACAGTGGCGAGCAAGTGGGCGAACACCCAGATAGAAACAGATTGCCACTGTATATGGCTTGAAAATATATGATAAAATGGGTACTACGTGGTTCAAAACAGTACAAATGAATATTTGGCGAAGATATCTCAACTCAAATAACTTGAGCCAACGGAGACCAAAACGAAATCCTAAGGGACTGAAGAATTGAGAATTATACTGGTTCTTGATCAAAAATTGAGACATCACAAAGAGCTAGAACAAGGTGTCCACATTGATTCAAAACATCTAAAGAAATATATAGTATTTTAGGAATATTCTGAAGGGACTATACAGGGTGGTTGGATTTTCATTAGCCAGCTTATAACTTCGATAATATTAGACATGCAAGAAACAGTCAAAGGAACAACTTTCTTAGTTACATTTTATCTATAACCTATAAAATAATTTGTCATGGCCTACTAGTTTTTGGGAAAAACGTCCAACTTTGGTTTTGCAAACGGACGACTCTATCCTATATTTTCTTTTCATTAATGTATAACAAGTCAGGATCTGTATTTCAATAAGACTATTAAAGTCAAATAATAAATTCACAGATTTGACAGATCAGGTGCTCTAGCAGGCCGCGGAACGTCTCCTTTATTACTTATATTAAAATATGGGCTTGAAATGTGATTACCAACTACTCCTATCCACCCAGTAACTGAAAATCTCACTTGAGCACGAGCTTCCCATATTTGATCTGAATTATTATCATCCCAGTTATTAGCATTGTCTATTAAACATTCCATTTCTATGAAAATTAGATTCATCTGTCCAAATTATGTGATCTAGAAATCCGATTTCCACATTTAAAAGTCAGCTGCAAAATGTTCGACGGTTATTAGAATCATTGACATTTAAATTTTGGACTAAATGTATCTTGAAAAAAGCTGGGGTGGCTCAGTGGTAAGACAGCCAGGCTTTGGATGTAATATTCCGAACGCTTCCCGGTTCGAATGACTCCAGGGGTCGGAAATTTTTCTAATTCCCTGGATGGTCAGTACTGGGTCCCCGGTCTCCATTTGCCATTGGGGATCAACTTAATGGCACTTCTCGTATTACGAACGCATTAGAGGAATAACAAGACCGTAAACAGAAACATCCACACACCAGGCAACTAGAGCACGGTTACTCACCACCGCGATAACCCGCAGAGTCGGGCCCTGTTGTGCATAGCACAAACTAGCTTAGCTTTGCCTCACACCGCCTCGACAGTGCACAAGCGTTACAAACGAGGATCACGATTATGCTGATGATGTATCTTGGAAGATTTCATTTTGTGACGTTTTAACACTTTTCGGATTTGATACTTTTTAATATTTAATTCCGATGCAGCTTGTCTTGTGGAAGTACTAAGATAAGCTTTGAAACTGGCTAACATAACATGGCCATCATTATTATCATCACCTTCTCTTCGATTCGGGACATTTCACCTGACCTTAGAAAAGTTTCCTGTTAACCGCAATGAATTTTCTAAATTTTTAAATGTATTCACATTAGGTTGTCTTCTGTGCGGGTATAAATTTTGACACAAAACCGCAGTTTCACGTTTGATATTACGTGACCTGTGAAAACAGCACAGCATATCCACTTTTCCACTGTTTGTATAAATTTCCATTTCAGCAACTCAACGACAAATTATGAAGCTTTTACAGGCCTTAGAGGCCCATCGCTTTTTGGTGTGAGACAGGGCTAAGTTAGTTTGTGCAATGCACAACACAAATATAAAAGTGCCATAAAAACCAACACCAAAACTTTAAATCAACTCGAATCTCCATTAAAACATAAGAACAATGACGATAAACAACTTATTACACGCAAATTGTCAAAAACTGCATTAAACAATGCAGTGCGGCAATGGTTTAGATCTGAAATAAAAGACGATCATGGCCAGCTGTTGTGATTTTATTATTTAACTTTTCTAGGCTTATTGAAATGCGAATTCTACTTGTTATACATTAATGAAACGAGAATTTAAGGTAGAGTAGTCTAATAAAAAAAAATGCACTTAGTTTCATATGAAATGCACCACCCATTAAAAATAAAGCTACTGGTTTGCAACTTTGCTAAAGTAATGTTTCATTATTGCCAATGAAATGGTCAGGTTTTCATAAAAAAAAAGAAAAACAATTATAAGAAAACAATAACAACAACGAAAACAAAGTTAATAATGTGTAACATCGCCATGAACAGCAATGCAAGCATTTACTCTTCCTGGCATGCTTTCTATCAAGTGGTCTATGTTCTCCTAGGGTATCTCGTTCTATATAACCTCAAGTTGGTGTCTCAGCTCGTCTAAGTTGTTAGGAGTTCTTGGCAATAATCTTAGTCGCCGGATCATCATGTCCCAAAGATGTTCGATCGCGATAAGTCCAGTGATAGTGCAGACCAGAGCAACATTTGCAATTGTGCTTGTTGGGAGTACGTTCTGGTAATGTTTTCAGTGGGTGGACGTGTGTTATCCTGTTGGAAAATACCGTTTGGCAACGTCTGCATGAATAGTACTAACACCGGTTCCAGGACATTGTGAATACAGCGATGAACATTTAAAGTGCCTGGGACGAACACAAGAGGTGATCTTCTACCGAAACAAATCGCGCCACAAACCAAAACTCTAGGCGTTACAACTGTATGGCGTCTTTCAACAAACTCTAGATTTCGTCTTTCTCCTCCATATCGGCGTACCTTCCTACGGCCGTCATTTGCCCACAAACAAAATTTTGATTCGACACTGAAGACAATGTCGTTCCATTACTGATTCCAATGCTGCCGCTTTTGACACCAAGCAAGCCTAACAGCCTTGTGACGTGCAGTTAAAGGGAGCCGTTGGAATGGATGGTAGGATCGCAGTCCAAAAGAAGAGATTCTTCTGTAAATTGTTGCCATTGACACGCGGCGGTGAACAACTCGCATCTAGTCGACAGCAACAGACCTTGTTGTTTGAAAACGGTCTCGTTTAGCCATTCTTCGAAGTCGATCTTCACGAACATTCCTGCTACGTGGAGGTCTACCAGCTGGACGATGTCGCTGAATGCCTTCTTCTGACCAAGCAGATCATATTAGTGCTACTGTAATGTGGTCCCGATTTACCTTTCTACAAATTTCACCAAAAGAAGGTCTTCTTTCATGCCGATAATTCAACCTCTATCAAATCGGAAATGTAGTTAAAGATTCTATGTCGTCTTACTGGAGGCATTTGAAAACATTAATTATGTCACAAAATGTAACAAAATCTCGACACAACTAATTAATGTTTACTAGATATTGTTTTGTTTCTAAGCAACAAGTTGATGAAAGACAGTAGACGAACACCACAACCACTTGATTTTTTTAATGGAAATAGTGATCATTTCATACGCAATAATAAACATTATTTTAGAAAATTTTCAAACACCTAGCTTTATTTTTAATGGGTGGTGCATTTCATATGAAACTGATCAAATATAGGGTATTCCATTTGAAAAACCAAAGTTGGACATTGGACACAGGAGAATTATTAATAGAAGTATGTATACGAAGCAAATTGATAAAAAATAGTTAATATTCATTTTTCCATAAACTAATTCCAGAATTCAATTAGGTTCATGCTTCAATTCAACAAAAATCCATCTTGGAATGCATGCAATTTGACGGGAAAGAAGTGTAAATCAAAGCATCGTACAATTCAGTGACACGCTAACTGCGATTTAGACGACCGGATAGGAAACATTGTATTTACTTATAAAGGTCGGAACAAGCCAACGATTGATCCCAAAAATGAAGACGACGATGTAGCAATTAATAACAACAAAAGTAAATGCAAATTATATCTATTATTACAGTGAAATATTAGTTATACGAAAACATGTTAGAACAAGAGTTACTAAATGCACAACGAAAAGAAGATGTAGAAGAAAGAAATTAAATGATTAAAACAGTAAAACATAGAAAAGCAAATTACTCTTTGGGAAGATAACTACGATATTAATATAAACGCAGAACAACTTGTATAGTTAATTGAACCAGTGGGGAAGTATTGACCAAAATACTTGTTAGGTATACACAAATGTTGGT
>JABXWE010104943.1:0-11729 GCA_014611495.1 Limonius californicus | reverse complement strand
AGATGCGAGCGGCACTAAACGAACGTATTCGAGAAGTTTTTTACATTCGAATGAATTGCTCGCATCTAGCAAAGGCATGCATAATCGAATATTTGGAATTGTTTCATTCGAGATGCACGCGCCAACAACGAACATATTCGAGAAGCTTTTATCATTTGAATTAAATACCTGCATCTCGCAGATGCAAGCATAACAGAATATTACAAATTGCTTCATTTGAGATGCGAGCGGCACTAAACGAACGTATTCGAGAAGTTTTTTACATTTGAATGAATTGCTCGCATCTAGCAAAGACATGCCTAATCGAATATTTGGAATTGTTTCATTCGAGATGCACGCGCCACTAAACGAACATATTCGAGAAGGTTTTATCATTTGAATTAAATACTTGCATCTCGCAGATGCATGCATAACCGAATATTACAAATTGTTTCATTTGAGATGCGAGCGGTACTAAACGAACGTATTCGAGAAATTTTTATTATTCGAATGAATTACGCGCATCTCGGAGGTCCATGCATAATCGAATATTTCGAATTACAATAAGTAGAAAGACAAGGTTTGGTATTAATATTTTACGGTTAAACAAGCTAACAATAGCTAAAGAGACTTTGCGGTATCAGAAGTGTCGTAAGAACTTAAATCTAGAAAAATATGTATTCTCTCGCAAGTCTCTCATAGTTCAGTATGCTGAGAAACTCTGTATATTATTGAGATTACGTGCTATAGCCACCTACATCACCCTAATTTGAAGATTAAATAAACAAATTTGCTGCTACTTCTGCAGCAAGAGGGCAGCCATCTTGTTCTGATCTTTAATTGACAAGCGTTGTCTCCTGGTGGTTGAAATTCCTTAAGGAGCTACCCTCTAATACGGAACTGTCGCTTTCAAGGTGATTAGTATAAAATCGATGATGAGCAAAATCCAGAATATGTGTTAATAGTACTAACATTATATTAAAATGCTCAACTGCTCATCATTAGGTAATAAAATATTTACAAGAATGCCCAAAAATGACTTTGTCTAAATAGATTGGTGAAGGTACGTCCGCATTTTATACTTGAAGCAAACAATTGCGTGTTATAAATTTTAATGAGAAAGTCTTCGGTCGTTTAAAGCTATTGATACTTAGTCATCAATATAAAGCTTCGGCCTATGTGATAATATAAAATCAATGTTAATAACGTTCAAATTTCATACTTTAAGCAAGCAATCTTGTGTTATATTTAATGTGCAAATCTTATAAAACATTGAAACCTATTTATAACCTATCCATGAATACAATAAAGCTTGGTCCCATCTATTAATATAAGATCAATGAAGCACGATGGCTATGACAATACATTTAACGTTATTAGCGTTATTCCAGAATATACCGATTATTTCACTTTTGTTTATCTATTAATTTCATTATGCATGTACGTTAAGTGCTTATAGGTAGTTTATATGAAAGAAAATGCTAATTGAAATTCCTTAAGAAGTTAGCTTACAGTACAGAAGTTCTGTCAATCTGTTTAACATAAACTCGATGGTGAACACTGCCGAAAGTTTATATTTAGCCGGTACATTTCAGATACCATTTTTCATCAAATGATTTATTTAATTATCCGAATGCCTAAGTGAAAAAGGAAAATGAAATTTATATATTTAATTAAAGTTGAATTTGAACATGATAAGGAAAAGGAAGAAAGTTTGCTGAGTAAATAAAAAGTAGTATTATCAGAAGAGTACCAGCGTAAATTCATTTCCAAAATTGCATTAAGTATTTAGCTTAAATAAACATCTATTACAATATAAGGCCAGTTCTAAGGTGTCTCGCAAGGCAATGGCAAACCAGAGAGTTATTCTGCCTAATAAATCTTGTCTGGAGTAGGAAGTGTTTACACTTCTCGTGGTTCGGAGGCGTTAAGCTGTAGGTCCTCTATGTCTGTGGTAATTTGACATGCTCAACACAAACACAGAGAGAAGGTATATATTTGTACAACTATGTGTGATATTAACTGTAATACTATATTTTACAAAAGTTCTTCTAAGCAGTAAATCATCTAACTTAAATAAAATGAAGACTATAGGCTATACAATTTTACAGCTTGTGATGTTTGTTTGTAGGTTTGATTGGGCGAAATCTTGGCTAGGAATTTCCAAGCATCTCTATGCACTGAAGTTCTTAGTTAATTGTTCACCTTAGCTATGAATGTTGCCTATATGGGATACCTTCAACCCAAGTAGTGATTTTTAGCACGTCACACAACGCAGTTAAGCTTAACTTAGCTTCCCTTGGATCTACAGGCAAGTGCGCTAAACACGAGACCACCGTGGTCGGCAGGTTGTGATGCTACTTTTGCAATTTTATGCTGGCTTTCATTTAGCATGATTAATTGTTGAATATTATTTAATTGGACTGTAATATACAAAAACTTTGCTAGATGAACCCGTGGGCTACACCTCCTGCTTCTGTATAGAAATGTAAAACATACATAAATTTAACAAAAGAAACATTATATAAATAAATTGTTCTGGTATTGTTTTTATAATGAAATACCTTGTATGTTTTACGCTCTCAAGTACTTAACTTTATTTTTCGTAGTAGAGCTTTGACATTGTGTAAATGCTAGAAAGTGCATCTTAAAAGAAATGGACAGTAAGGGTTGTTTCAAAGAATATTTTCTAAATACAGTATAACAAAGGGTTGAATATGTATTTTAAAGTTTAAAGTATGTACTTATAATTGTAGTTCAACATAATTTTCTTGAAAGACCCAAAAATGACAATACGATTTGAATGGACGAGCTCATAACCCAAACTGTAAACTAATTTTCGTGAATATAAAATGTAACTGATAAAACCAACATTTTTTCGATAAATAGTGTTTAAGAAATGCTTTGAATAATTTGCTGATATTTGCTATTGTTTACTGAACTTCTATCAGGTTACAGCGAATAAGAAGACATCATACAGCGGCCCTAAGTAAACAATTGTCTGACCAGTTGGATTTAAAATAGAGTTGCGAATGGAAATACATATTATCGAAATCGTCATTACTACTTGTTTGAGTGACTACCATATCTTTATGAAGAAACATATAAGAAATATGAAGATGTAAGTTCTGCACGCTTACATGCAAAGTAATTACAGAAATATTTATTGTTTTGGAGTTGGTTTGTTTATATCAAACCCCAATGTTCAACGTTCTGTTAATACACCTGCACTGATTATAATTCATTTATTTCTATACACCTAAATCTTTACTGAACGAAAAAATTAAGACAAGAGGGAGAGATACGGAATTAAGAATACGAAATTTTGCACTTTGATTTCTCGATCGACACTGCAGCACTGGAGTCATGTGAACCAAAAGTAAAGCAGCGTGTAGTAGCTTTATCAATATAGGGTGGTCAAGTAAAGATCGAACAGTTAATTTCTGCGTTTTTCTGTCAGTTATCATGGAGCCAATAGTAAATATTAAATTTTGCTGCAAATTAGAAGAGACATATTCAAATTTGGGGAATATTAAAAACTGTGTACAGTGGTAACACCTTAAGTCATACTAATGTGTTTAAATGGTTTAAATGTTTAGAAGATGGACGTGAGGATTTACAAAGTGACGCTAGAACCGGGCGCTAAACGATTTCTGGAAATGCGGATTCCGTCTCAAGAGTTAGTAAAATCTTAGCAGAAGATCCCTGAATTACTCCCCCAATGATGGCAAACGAGTGTTACATCAATGAGAAGATAAATTTGACATGAAGCTTTAAGAAAGAGGGATATCTGTGCAAAGTATTTTCCGCAAGTTGTCGCAATGTAAAATTTGCTCATGTCACTGGTGATGTAGCATGGATGTTCAAGTACAATTTCGAGATGAAACGCCATAAGATGCAATGTATTGGAAAATTAGCACCAAGACCTAAAATATGTCGTTTGCGTTAAAAATCCAGAATCAAAACCATGTTGGATAAATTTTTCGATAAACTGAATGTGTTTCATAAAGGACTAACAGTGAATAGTGCATTATACATGGAAGTGGATAATTGTAGCATATTTCTGGAATGATACCGCGGTTTCGAGAAAAGAGTAGGTGGTGCTTATGCATGACAATGCTCCTGCCCATTCTACACTGATTGTGATGTTATTTGACTTGAAACACTGAGTTGCTGTGACTTTTTTCTTTTTTCTAAAGTGAACACTGTACTTAAAGGGAAACAACTTCACAATGTAGAAGATATTGAGATAAATGTAACCGAAATCTCCCATTAAACTAGATCAGGGATTTTCAAAGTGTAGTTTTCGAACACCACGGGATCTCCAAGACCCTGTTAGGTGTCCTCGAGATCAAAACTATTTTTCTAATAATAATACTAAGACGGTATTTGCCATTTAGAGTGGACTTTGTTAAAGTCTATTATAATACTGCTCCATTGAATGTGTGGAACGAACTTTACATAGATCGAGCAAAAACAGAAAAAAGTTGCATCGTACGCAGTCTTCGTTGAGAGGTTTGTTGCCACAATGTAAAATTTCCTCATTGCCACTGATGATGTAGCATGGATGATTAGTGCAATCCTGAGATGAAACGCAAGAAGATGCAATGGATTGGAAAATCAGCACCAAGACGTAAAACATTTCGTTTGCGTTAAAAATCCAGAATCAAAAAAACATGCCGATTACATTTTTCGATAAACTGAATATGTTTCATAAAGACTTTGTGTCTAAAGGACTAACACTAAACAATGCATTCTGCATAGAAGTTTTGAAGAGACTATTGTAAAGGGTAGTAGGTTCTTGTTGTATGATAATGCACCTGCCCATTCTACACTGATTATGATATTATTTGACGTGCAACACTGGATTGCTGAGACCAACCACTCACCTAATGTAATATCAGGAGGCACTTTTCTTCGTCCTAGCGTGAACATTCTTCTCAAAGGGAAATAAATTCAGGATGTAGAAGATATGAAGATAAATAAAAACTCCCATTAAACTAGAGTAGGGTGTTCAAACTGTGGTCCTCGGGCACCATGGAATCCCCAAGACCGTTTTCGGGGTCCTTGAGGTCAAAATGATTTTCATAATAATACTAAGACAGCATTTACCATTTAGAGTGAACTTTTCCAAAGGCTATTAACATTCTTCTCCCTTGAGTGGACGATCTTTGCGCAGATCGAGCAGAAACAACGAAGAGTTTCATCGTACGCTTCGTTAAGAGGTTTGTGCATATTTGAGGAAAGGGTAGTTGGTATTTATTGCATGACAATGCACCTGTCCATTCTGCACTGGTTGTGATGTTATTTGACATGAAACACTAGGTTGCTGTGACCAATCACTCACCTGACTTAGTACTAGCAGTCTTTTTTCTTCTTCCTAAAGTGAACACTGTTCTCAAAGGGATAGGAGACAGGATGTAGGAGATATTAAGATAAATGTAACCGAAATCTCCCAATAACTAGAGCAGGGTTTCCAAAGTGTGGTCTTCGAACACCACGAGATCTCCTAGTCTTCTAGATCAAAACTATTTCATTATAATATTAAGACGGTATTTGCCATTTACAATAGACTTTGTAAGGTTACATAATTTTGAAAAATCATACATAGGTAAAACGTCCATTCAACGTGCAAGATAGTCCAGTTGAATTAAATATAACAGAGTACGAAACGTTCATTGATACGATTTCAAATTCAACATTGCAACTATCCTTTAACAAGTACCACTTGTTGAGTTTTGATGTAGTATAAAAGAAGAATAACCTGAATTATGTGAAAAGGCTATCAAAATACTGTTCCCTTTTGCAACTATATTCAATCACTAGTTCATGTAAATATGATCTGACAGGCTTTCATTCTGAAATATCCTTCATAACTGTGAAAACTTCCTAATTTCTCTATCTTACTGAAATTTTATTAACTTTCATTGTGTTTCTTGCAACTCCTACTATTTTAAGGTTTCACATATGAATCACATGTACCTTGCCCAATTGGCGTTTTTAAACAAAGCCAACCTGCTACCAATTAAAATTCTACGGATTTCTCTTGCCATTAAGCCACCCTAAAAATTAAATACCTAAAGGCTCCGCAGAACGACCGGTAGCCAAATATTGACTTTACATTCAGAATGTCTGTGTAAATGGCGGTGGCAAAAAGCAAACTTAAAATTAGATTTCGAATTAAAATTCATTATTTAATCGAACCCGCCATTCTCCTCGCAGTCGGATAACAAAAGAGAAACAAATTAAATTTTTGGAAAAAATATGAGCCTTATTTAATACAAAAGCTTTTTAACGTTTCGCGGACAAGTTATTTGACACCCAAAATAGCGAGCCCTGTTAATTTTAGCCCAGGCTTCGAGAATTATGTAGCTACTGGTTTAACAAAGCTTTTTATTTGTTTTCGGTCGGCTAATTGCTTTCTCTCATGTCCATGCTATTGCAGACGTACTGAAAGTATTTTTAATTACTTCCCACTTAGCTGCAGCCGTGATTACTTTTACAAAAATACCTTTGAGTAAAAACGGGAACTTCGGAGGGATCCTGTTCAAGTCGGAGGTTCTAGTTAATTATTAAAGAACTTGTTAGCGGAATCTTTTAAGGCTGCTCTCAAATAGAAATGGTGTTGAATACTTATCTTGCTTTTCATGATAGCAAACGTTCTGCTAAACTCAGTAGGAAAGCAAATTTCATAAATAATTAGAAGATTTTTTGATTTCTATCGTAGTTTAATGTAGAAAATACATTTAAAATCAACAATACAAGGGGGTTTCATGCCAAAACCAGAATATATTGCTGTATTACAACATGCTCTAATTAAAATATCTGAATGTATTGCTAAATTTAATAAACTATATTAAGCTACCCTATAAAAAATAGATTGTTTAACCACATATAAATCAAATACGAAGTAAATTAGTAGTTCTGATGTTTGATTTGGCATCGTAAACATCAATTTTAGGTCACAAAGCTGGCTGTTTTGGTTCATATTCACCTTCAGGAAGGCATAGAAAAAACTTTTCCACCTTATTTCTACATTTTTGAGCTGTAATTTAACAGATATGTGTAAAAATGTAATCATTTTGACAGCTTAATACAAAAATGTAAATTTGTGAATTTAATACTTTTCTTTTACAAAATATGTTTGTAATAAGGTACTAATGTATGTGAGGAAGCTTTGTGTTAAATTTGATTAACATTGAAGTTGCTTTTAATAATTTGTTTATAATTAATGTTAAAATATTTGTCGATTTCCAAATGCTTTATCAAAAATATTCCGAGTGAGATATCAGAATGTGTGTAATTGCGTGAGTAACACAGTAGTAATTTTCTTTTTGTTTTAAATAAGTCATAGAATGTTATTGCAAGTTTCCGATATTTGTAATGAAATTAGCCAATTTAATGTTTTGTTCTGATTGGTACAGCCCGTTGAGGACGGATAAGAATTTGTTTGTTTGCACGCGGTTGCTAGTCAACGCTGTAAAATTAGAGAGATTTTGTCCTAAAAAACAAGCGTTGCAAAAAAAATAATAAAACATTATGTTAATGTTTAATAACATTCTAAAAGCATCTTCATTTTACTTACGGTGGAGAATTAGTGAAAATTTACGAAGAATTGCAATTTCATTGGAAAATAGAAAGTGACGTCGGTCGTTCACTTGTTTCTGAGCATCTTTTGTTTTTGGCCTGGTCAAAAATTTATTTTGAGAAGTGGACCAGTAAATGTCACTTTTTGAATACTTCGAATCTACAATAATAAAAAATAAATGTAGCATAAAAATAAATTAAAAGGAAGTGCTTCGATACATTGAAATAAAAATAATAAATTGAAAAGAAGAAACTTCAATATGAAAATGTACCTCATCAAAATTGGAGGTTATAAATGCATTACAAGTTATTACCAGTGGTTCTTCGAATATTTACAAATATAGAAACAAAGTAAAATTAATTTATTTACATATGGCCGAGATTGGATATAACAAAGAACATTTAGCCACACTAATTTTATTCAACAAGTTCGTGAACCACGCAGTCTTCGTTCGTGTAGCATTGTCACGTGCTGCAGGACCGTTCGAGTCGAAGCTGGCAGATTTCAAAATTCAAGGCAGGAATGGATTCCACCAAAGTTGCGGTTACACAAGCAATTTAATTATGGGTTTTTCTTTTACAAACAAACATTTAAAACAATAAATAAAAAAATACCTGCGGTTTTAATATCTTTATTTTGAATAATGAAGTTGAATATGATTTTGTGCGATTTAAGAGAAAGCACTTAAAATCTTTAAATGAATTTTGCTAAATAAGTTCTATATGATAATTTTCTTGAATTTCCCTATACCTTTCTTCGTCCTATTACAACAGCGAACTTTTTCATAACAAGTTGGTGCAATTTCATTTGATCTCGTGTTGGTTAAACAGGTTATGGATTTGTTTATTTTGGATATTCAACAAGAGGAGGATACCTTACAAATATTTATAAATTTTGTCTATGTTTTGCAAAATGAACAAGGGAAAATGCGGCCATACGCTATATTGAGGTTTCTTATTCAGAAGGAAACTGTACATTAGTACGCGCTATTAACTGTACTTTATATTTTAAAATAATTACATTACGCAGAAAATTAATTATTGTAATTAAAAGTAAAAGATTATCATCACAATTAAAAGATACAAAACTTAAGTATTACTAAAAATATTTGTTATTTATTCAAAGTAATCTCAATTTACTTGAATACACTTATTGCAACATTCCAAATGTTACTGAAAACTGTCGGTAAAAGCTTCCGAAAAATCTACTTTCGATTCCGCGGTTACTATTACTTAATATCTTCTAGGGCTTGAAATAGTTTGCCTTTAAAATAGTTTTTACTTCAGGAAGTATAAAAAGTCTACTGGTGCCAAGTCAGCTGATTAGGTTGGATGATTGATCTCTGCAGGGCCGTATTTCATGCCAAATGATTTCATAATCAGTGCAGAATGGGCAGGTGCATTGCGAAATAACAAACAATACATATTTTATCAAAATTACAATCGCACTCAAGAATTACTCTGCAATAATCTATTCATCGCCTTAGCGTAGAATGCTGTAACGTGTGATTTCTGACGCATGGTGTATATCAAAAGTGTATTCCCATTACAGCGGTTTGGACGGCATACTTCGGGTTTTCGAATTCAAAAATTTGTTCTCGTATTGAGTTCTGCGCATCGATCGTGAACTTTCGATTCTCGGACTGCGGTAGTTGGATTAATGGAGAACGTATTCAATTCTCAAGAAGTGCAGACTTGAATTTTATTTAAGGTCGTTACGACTCGGAAGATTCTTCCAATTTGTGAATTTTCAAGTGATTAGGGGAAACTTAAACACGGTAGAGTGATAGTAAATTTTCCCCGGGAGAAATCCTAATGTAGTGCACTCTTGGAGAGTTTTCTTCTGCCAATTTAACATCGTAAGGTAAGCTTAAGAAGGTCCTTATTCCACTTTTTTCTTTTCTAAGACAGTTGAATTTATTTAGGCATCAAACAGCAGCCGGAAGAGTGGAACCATCCGAAAATTGATTCGAATTTAAAAACGACGTGGACAAATTCGCAAAACCGATAACTCCAATACAGGGAAATCTTTATCAAAGCTACATGGATTGATTAGCGGGTGTGCGGAGCGAGTTTGTTGCGTGTCAGGTGTGAGACGAGGACATCCTACGTTCAAGGTCTGTTAACCAACTGTTTAACTTTCATACATTGGGTTGATAATTCCACGATATTTTCGAGAAATCAGAGAACCAGCAGTGGACGAATAATTACAACTCGGTTTATTTGCGTAGGCATTATTCTGTTGAAATGTAATAACTACTGGACTGTTTTTAATTAAGTTCAATATTTTAATTGAAGAATTCTGTTTCATATTATAATAACTTTATGTACACCGAGAACTTGTTAAATGGTTTTGCAGATTACAAAACTAAATTTCTGATTTAGAGTTCACTAAAAAGGGGGAATTTTGCGTAAGTTTGGAATTGTCCGAGTGTATATACCATTAAATTTTGGGTAATTAAGCTAGTTATTGCGTATACGAGGCCTGGTGATACCGTGAATACTAGTCGGAAATTCGGTGGTAATGATTATGGCTTTTTTTGAAGTGAATAAACACTTCCTAATTTATTCGATCTACGCATTATTGTTTTCCCTAGGAAGTTAGGTTAGATTCTGTTTTATAAAATTAAATCAGGGGCAGTGACGTACTGTGGTCCGTTCTTTCTTTTTATGTATATTCATATATATATTTATGTACATAAATATGCAATTTAGGGTTGTGACTTTGATTTTTTTTATGTGTTATTCATTCGTGACAACTTGTATTGTCTCTTATATAATCTTGTCTGTATTGAATAATTAATTTACTCGATTATTATATTTTGGAATTCTGTCAATTACTCTTGTGTTTTATTGGGTCTTGTAAAATAAGTTTAGTATTATCCAGCAAGGTAAGTCCGTTCTCCAGGAAGGTTGTCACGCCTTTTTCTACTTACTAAATACAAAATAAAATTGTTTGACTTACAAAAACAACCTCATTACTCCGCCACTGTTCAGGTAGACTAAATTACACAAATAATCGATACTAGGTTCCCGGAAACCCAATCGAAGAAGGAGTGGGTTCAAAACAATTTATTTTATAGGCGCCACCAACTTGTAATTTCCTAGCATCGTCGAGGTGAAAAAAAAATGAGAAGTTGGACTCCAAGATAAATAATCACCTACCTTTACAATAATGAGCTCTATTCTTTATGAGCTTAAATTTAGATAACTTGTAGTCCAATAAAACAACCAAGTTGCAACCCAATCTCAGTTTAATTAACAAAATAATAAATTCATTCACATTTTTCGTTTCTGTGAAACACCATAAATTAACCAAAATACACACACATATATATATATATATATATATTTATACGTATACGTCCCAATCTTACGTTACTCTTCCGTAACACAACGGAAATTTACTGAATAATTCAAACAAGTTTAGGATCAGTATTGCGCCCAACAATTATATTCTCGTAAATAATTAGCGCATCTCCGCGATCCCGTAGGCCTTCGATTCACGCAAATGGGCGAAAACAAAGATCTAAATCATTAAAAACGTGAATCCTACCACGCAATATCAACCCCTATTGGAATACCCTGTATATCTGCTGTACGTAAAATTGGACACGGTATTTTCACAATTATATCCCTTAGATACACTTAACCCTCTAATTAAATCCCATTACAGATAATCCCAATTAATTCATAAATTTAAATAAATGTCACGAAATCATGAACAATAATACAAGGTTACATATGTTTTAAAAAGTTCACTTCCCTTGATCCGCTGCAATCAGCTCGTCCATGCATCGGTGACGATCCAGGTGTCCACTTGTTTCGGGAAAAACCTCCCAAGGTTATTCGATCAGGACAGCTTATAAATTCCGCACTACGTAGTAATGTAGAGTTTTTCTATTGCGTCTTAATTTCTGGAAGTCCCGATGTACGACTTTTTTGCCTAATTAAATTTTATTTGAGATTAGGAAAACGTTCTGGAGATTACGATAAGACAATGATTTCTGGCTATAACAAACTCACCAGTTGATGGACTCTGGCTTATCCCAAAACAATCTTCTTTACCGGAGTAAATTCTATAATGGAAAATATAATTTCCTGGAGACTTTTTCCCTGCAACAATAGGAACAGCTCCTATGTGAAGTGAAGTACAAAGCGAA
>JABXWE010104942.1:0-13946 GCA_014611495.1 Limonius californicus | reverse complement strand
TATATTTATATACGTATACGTCCCAATCTTACGTTACTCTTCCGTAACACAACGGAAATTTACTGAATAATTCAAACAAATGTAGGATCAGTATTGCGCTCAACAATTAGATACTCGCAAAATAATTAGCGCATCTCCGCGATCCCGAAGGCCTTCGATTCACGCAAATGGGCGAAAACAACGATCTAAATCATTAAAAACGCGAATCCTACCACGCAATATCAACCCCTATTGGAATACCCTGTATATCTGCTGTACGTAAAATTGGACACGGTATTTTTACAATTATATCCCTTAGATACACTTAACTCTCTAATTAAATCCCATTACAGATAATCCCAATTAATTCATAAATTTAAATAAATGTCACGAAATCATGAACAATAATACAAGGTTACATATGTTTTAAAAAGTTCACTTCCCTTGATCCGCTGCAATCAGCTCGTCCAGGCCTCAGTGACGATCCAGGTGTCCACTTGTTTCGGGAAAAACCTCCCAAGGTTATTCGATCAGGACAGCTTATAAATTCCGCACTACGTAGTAATGTAGAGTTTTTCTATAGCGTCTTAATTTCTGGAAGTCCCGATGTACGACTTTTTGCCTAATTAAATTTTATTTGAGATTAGGAAAACATTCTGGAGATTACGATAAGACAATGATTTCTGGCTATAACAAACTCACCAGTTGATGGACTCTGGCTTATCCCAAAACAAATCTTCTTTACCGGAGTAAATTCTATAATGGAAAATATAATTTCCTGGAGACTTTTTCCCTGCAACAATAGGAACAGCTCCTATGTGAAGTGAAGTACAAAGCGAAAAACTAATTTCCAATCGACCAACGATTTCAATAAAACTTCACAATTCACGCTAAACGTCCGGCAAAGTTGACTATATTTTACCCACTGACCTAATTACGGGAAACTGCCTTTTCGAACCTCCAATTCCTCCCCGCAGAATTTTGAACTCCAACTCGTACTGCGTCGCTTGCCTGAACGAACTTCGAAATTTAGGCGCGAGAACATTACAAGAGAGAGAGAGAGAGACAGAGAGAAGGAGATAAACCTTTGAACCCAATTGTTACAACTGATAAAAACTTTATTTTGCTCCTGAGCCAAAACGTACAAGCATGTATTGCTGTCACGTAACATCTCCAAAACCTAACAAAGCAGAAACGGTGTTGCCGGCTGGTAAAGTGGTGATTTGCTTACAGAACGTCGTACAATTAATGTAAACTGGTAAACGACGCCTTCGCGCAATAAAGTTTTGCAGGCAATCAGGAACAAATGGAAGAGAAGACAAAGTTCTGTTTGCTTTCTCCAAGGCACTCTCACTCATACCGTTGCAAGAACAATTGAAGCCAAACAAACTTCAGTAGGACTTTTTCGCATGCAGCATACAGTCATAACCTTACTCCCTTAGGTTTCTATTTGTTTGACCCACTAAAGAATTTTTAGCTGAGGTAAAATGTCAGCCAATAACGACGTTATTGAAGTTGTTCAAGAGTTGTTACGCATTCAACCTATAGACTTGTTCCAGGAAGATATTAGAAAACTTCCAGATAGGCGGCGCAAATGCATCGCTAGGCAGGAGGACTATATCAGAAAGTATCGTAGTTTGATGCTGTTAATAATGTAAGACCTTTTTTTATTTATAAATGCGTTTAAATGATATCAGTTCTGGTAATAATGGGCAGCCATGTGTACAATAATAGAAAGAGTTATCCAAAAAATGAAGTAATGACAACTACCACGCATCAGACACCATGTTGAACTTCGGAATCGGAGCACAGTTTGTGCAATATATTGCAGACACATTATGATGTTGTCTTGGCTCAACCAACCTCTAACTGAAATGGAAATAATAACTTACATAAGAAAATGTAACGACATTGAACACTAATTAAATTTATAAAAAGCAGTTCCCGGGCATGGAAATCTTTTACGTCGAAAAACCTTATTTTCTCAAAATATTCGGGGTTCCTTGCAAATTAGAGGTTGCTGATGCACGTCTGCTACTGCAGCGATGTTGTCACATACAGAAGCATGCGATTCTAGGCTGCACTAATTTTGCTTTTCATTTAGTTTTAGTTTAACATCTAGTCCCATCCTAGCAGCCAGTGCCTACTTTACATTTAGCAGTCGAATGATTGTAGAAATTTCGCTAAATATACTTTAAATAATGATGAAGATAAACTGTAATCCTAATGCAGACCATTATCGCGATAATGGCTGTCTAAAATGTTTGAAACTTTTACTTCTTATAATAATATCTGTAATTGCCCGTTTATCTGTATAATGTTATCAGTATTTGTTAACTATATAATGTTAAACTACTTCAGTCTATAATTATAATGCATGCCTTGAATTCTCTGTTATTCAAAACATATTCTGATATAGAGCTATACGAACCAAGATGTATAAGCACCATACAAGTTTATGTTTGATAATAAATTTAATAACAAACTGTGATTTATTTCCAAATATTTAGCCATCTGACTCCGAAATAATATCATGCCTGAAAATTGCAATTACGATACTGTTTCCCAACAACCGAACTTTATGTTTTATTGCAGACGACGAGAAAATATATTCTTCATTATTACCTGAGATATCTAACCCAATTTTATTTTCACCATCGTTTCATAGTAGCTACGTAATAAAAGCGGATGAACATATCTCTTTGCATCGGACACTTAATAATCTTAAAGCAAGCGAAATTTGGAACAGAAATGAATCCCCCGAGGAAACTTCTTGTTAGGTAATGACTTCCCCCAATAACACCCTAAGGAATATCTCCGAAGTACTTTGGGATTTCGATATAACCAATGTTGTTTTGGTTACACACCAAGAGAATTCTATTCATCAGATGTGGGGTCGACCCATTTGCAGATGGACATGAATGTGGAAGTGAAGCACACGTTACTTCGATCCGAATGTGTAATATCAGCGCTCGAAGTATACCGAACAAGAAAATTAAACATTTAAATGGCTGTCCAATTAAGGTGGTTAATTTAGATGTCTTCGCTTAGGCTAAATTTAACGACTAAACAAGTGCTGCCGTTCTTTATCGCACAATTCTTTAGATTGGCCAAATTTTAAATGCAGATATCGTGGGTGGACCTATATCCAAAAATGAGAAGGAAAGAGCGTTACAACTTTAGTGGTGGTATACCATTTTCCTGTAAAGCAACTAGAAATTTGGAACTACTAAATGCTTATGAATATAGTGAAATACTATATGGAGATACAAGTGTTCGTGCATTCCCTAGAGCAGTCAAACTATATGGGTTTCGAGTATTTCCAAATATTTATCAAAGGTACGTTTGGATAGCCATTGCAATAACATTATTGGTGATGATGGTTATTTGGCGATTGATAGGTAAAGTCGCCAAGTATCGAACTGTATCTCAGCAGTTTTGGAGGTGTTTTATGGCCATTTTAGCAATATCATTGAATGGTTCTGATAGTCTCAAACCAAAAACTAGCACTATTAGTGTTCTAACATTATTTCGTTCCATATACTGTATATAACTACACCGTTCAAAGCTAATTTAAGTAGCGTCCTAGCATGCCCTGTTTAAGGAAAAGGTATTACTACAATCGAAAAACTCGTAGAATCTGAACTATCGTTGCTTTTACAAGGAGCTGATCATAATCCATTTAAGTGCTGCATATGGGAACAATGTTTACGAAAAAATGGAAAAGCGGTTGATAATTACACCTGCACATAATATGATTGATACTCCAGTAAAAATTGCAGTACACGGTAACTTAAGTGCGTTAGTTAGCCAAAAACACATAAAGATACTCTGGACGCATGGTGTCATTTGTATTTTGTTGTGTACTGGATTATTACTTGCAACCGCACTGCGTAAATTAGAGTTTATCCTATTCAAATTAGCGAAACTGCACAACTGAAACATATTATACCAGGTAGAATAAAAAAATTCCCGAAATTGCGCCGGTGTGTTCGTATACGAGGAGATATAGCAGTGGTGTTGCACCGATGGGTACATGCCAGCCTCGCACACCATCGTTGATAGTCGGCTGAAAGTAATGGCGCTCAGTCGGCAGCCTTCAAAGTGTAGGAGAGTTACATGCATTTGGCGAAGTGTCGCAATCTGAGCAGAGGTGCAAGTTAATGTGGCAGCTAGGCAAAACGGCATCAAAATCTTTCCAGGACTCGCAATAAGTGTACGGGGTTAAATCCGCTGTATACAAGTAATTTGAGTGGCTCAAAGAGGGATAAAGGTCGGTTGAAGACGAACCGCGCATTGGGGAACTGTCCGCATCCGTGAACAAGGACATATGAGGCAGAGGTGCAAGTTAATGTGGCAGCTAGGCAAAACGGCAGCAGAATCGTTCCAGGACTTTCAACACGTGTACGGGGTTAATTCGCTTAAGAAATCCGCTGTGTACGAGTGGTTTAAGCAGTTGAAAGAGGGCTAGGAGTCGGTTGAAGACGAACCGCACATTGGGAAACTGTCCGCATCCGTGAACAAGGACATGATTATCAAGATTCGTGACATTGTGTCTGCCGACGCCAGATTATCATCCATCATCGTGCGAAAGAAATGGAAATCTTGTACGGCTCACCACAGATCATCTTAACAGCGCTACTTCGAATGAGACGCATGTATGCGAAGTTTGTGCCACACATCCTAGCAAGAGAGCAAATGGAAATTCGACGGCGAAGGCATGGTGCACCATAAATTCGTACCACTGGTACAAGTGGTTAATACTACGTTGTACAAACAGGTTTCGGAGATGTTTTGCGTGAATGGTAAGACCACAGAAATGGCGTCTTGGTAAGAAACTGCATTATGGAAACACCTCCAGCCATAAGGCGTTAGCAGTTTAGGAGTTTCTGGCAGCGAAACAAATTCCAGAGGTGCCTTAATTGGGTATAGTTCATTCTGATACCTGCTGATTTTTGGTTGTTTCCTACCATCAAGCAGGGTTTCTCGGTGAACGTTTTCCGACAATCGATGGCATCAAAGACAATGCACTTCTGCTTTCCAATTCATACGAAAGGAAAAGTTTCAGCAGGGTTATCTACGATGGCAACGCCGTTGGACACTTGGTGTTTGTGCAGACGGAAAAAACTTTGAAGGTGACTAGAGCAAACATTATTTGTATAAGTTCTGTAGTTGTGTTCGGGGAATTTTTTTATGTTACTTCGTATTACAAACTTTAGATGATAGCATCGTACTAATGGGGTTAGATCACTAACAGGAGACTTATGTGCAAATAAATTTAATTACAAGAAAATTAATGCATAAAATCCGCCAAGGCGATTTCTTAACTTCCTATTATTTATTGTAACCATGAAGGAAATGATAAAACTAGCATTTCTATATTGTAAAAGAAGATACAGGATGCAAAGGAAGGAAATACAAATAATTAGCTATGCGGACGATGCGACTCTAATCGCTGATAATGAAGATGACCTGCAGAAATTGCTTTTAGAAGAAAAAATTGCCCAAAGCATGCAAAAAGTTCCATCAAATATATCGACATCAAAAACCAAAGTGCTTAGAATAAACAGAGAACCGTTACGATGAAAATTGGAACATGATGAAAAAGTCATTGAGGAAGTTATGTCTTCTACATATTTAGGGGTGCAAATAACTAGTAGAGAAGTAGTGCATTAATCAAATAAAGCGGCAAAACCGTTACTACATATAAGGTGCAACAAATTCCTACAAAAAGAGTCAGAAGTAAAAATTTACAAGGCAGTCGTAAGACCGAATATGACTTACGCTGTAGAAACAAGACTTAATACCCATAAAAACAAAACTAATGTTGAAGAGAACGGAAATGCAAACTCTAACTCAACAATCAGACCAGAACAGATTAAAAATATTGGTTATTTCCAAGGCGTAATGAAAGGAATGAACATGTAAGTAGACTGGTAGATTATGGTATCGCGGAAGCAGTAAGAGATTCCAGATCAGCTGTTAGAAGATCGCCGGAAAGACCAATGGAACGATGGCATAAATCGATCAGCAATTGACTAATAAGAACAGCCAAGAACAGAAACGATTTTGCCCAAATTGTTGCCAATCTTCAAGGATGAAGACGGCACCGCTAAGAAGAAGAAGATCAGCAAAAGTTAATTCTGTATAGCTATGCCTAACAAACTATTGGAAACATACGATAGGAATATAGTTCAATGAAAAAGCAACCAATTCAACTCAACACCAGTTACAGTACAGAAAAAATTTATTATTTATTCATTAATTTGTGGTGTCATGTATGGGGTTGTTGGCTGTGTGTTTACTGTTTGTTTAAAAGTGGTTGATTTGTTGGTATTGCAGTAATCTTGCTGGCTAGACTAGAATGTTATTTTAGCTCTTACAGAAATATTCCAGTATTTATTAGAAATGTTATACATAGCGTGTTATACTACAATATGCATTGTGTATAAAACATTGTTATAATAGCAGTGAGGTAATGTTTTCTGCAATCGTCCCATAGATTTTAAACTTCCCGCCTTTAATTCTACCTTATAGTTGAATGAAGTAACAGCTGCAGTGCAATGCTAGCCTCAGAAGGTTTATCGATGAAAAAATAATTTTAGTTTCAAAAACCTGCTACAAAGGTGATTTTAGTGCAATATCTGACAAATACAATCATAATTTGAAGAGTGTTCCATCAACGCAAAGAAGATCCACAATTTACGCAAATGTTTTGAGCAAAATTGATCTGCAATGAAATTCTGCAGGTCAGGTAGATATGAAATTTATTGTCCTTGATCAGTATGTTACGGTCCAAACAGTCAAAATAAGTGGGTGCCACCCTTTCACGACACAGATAGATGAAGATCCTTGTGGAAGGGCCGAGGACCAACAGCTTATTTGGAATCGAACTTACCTTATTGTAATTCCTCCTGAATACTTCTTACAAAATACATGCAAATGGGAAAATACACAAAAATAGCAAGTTATGAACTTTGAATAATAATTATAGATATATATGTATTAAAAAAATTATGAAATAATTCGTACAATTACAAGCTGAAAAGAAGGAAACATTCAAAATAGAACCAAAAGTCGGTTTTGTTATAGATTATGATCGCCGCTACTGGCTACGATATTAACAGTAATATCAAAATAAAAGATCTGCGTAGCCCATAACAGTTGAGGTAATGTGGTGAACGGTTGTAAGGAAGTTTCCGGCCAGAACGCGTTTTTAATTTATTTAGAAACTTTCCGCGTTATTGTTTCACCGGAAAGGCGCTGGTGGCGCTAGTAGTAGCAAACCATGCGCGACCCCACTCCGTACCCGGCCCGACACGAAGCCAGAAAGAGGGAAATCAGCCGGGCCAGGGACATAAAAATGAATTTTTGAGCTAAATTTATTAACTTCTGAGTCGAGATCGAGAGGAAGAAGTCCAGCCTAGAAACCAGACCTGCAACCAGCTTCGGAACCAGCCCAGTAACCAGTCTTACAACCAGAGCTTCTACGTCGAAATCCGGAGAAAATTCCAGCTCCGAGACCAGTATAAAGTCCAGCTGCGAGACCAATATAAAGCCAGTCCAGTAGCCTGAACTTATAAACCGAATCCTGCATTAAACCCAGTTCACCGCATACCTAAAATCCTAGAATTCCATTGAACACTAAATTAGGATGGGGCAACCCGCCCTTTGACAGTTTTAATACAGGGATTACTTTCCGTTCACCCTTAATTAGGATGGGGAGATCCGCTAAAGAGCGGGAGGAAAGGTATCCTATTAATGATTTTCGTTCCACGCTATTTATTGCTAGAATGGGGGAACCCGAGCTTGCATTTAATAGAGTCCTGCATATAATTTTCCCGTACAATTAAAACTTATTTACTCCTGACCTGAGATACACCGCATTGAAAGTCGTTTAAAGAATTTACAACGAATATCGCACCACTAGTTGCTAGAATGGGTTACCCCGATCTTGACAACTAGTGACGGTCATAAAAATTTTAACGACTACACAATATTGGCGAAAACACGAACATTCCACAGCGCCGCGATTAAGACCGGGAAAGACAACTGCAACACCGGAAAATTCATAGCAATGTTATTCCCGTTATAGGCACCCGAACGAGTTATATAAATTACTAGGCCTCCAAAACACGAGTTCCACGGAAGTTCTGCAATCCAGTACCTGCAAATAACCCGTTTATTTCCATTATAATAATCGAAATTTATTTAGTTAACAGCATGACCTCGGAAGCACAAGCGAGCCGCCAGCTGTCAGAAGCGAGACTGCATCGCGCCGGCCCCGCACCACGCAGTTCCAGTGACCAGATCGTCGACCTTCCAGGACCGAGCCCAGGCAGTTTTAATTTTCATTTTATTATTGTATATAAATATTCACCGTCATTATTTTCATTTTATTATTGTAAATATACATTTGAATAAAGTATTTTAGTTAAGGTTGCATTGTAAATTATAGGAATAAAATTGTTAATCCGATCGATAATTCTTATTCTCCAGTGAACCCCGGCTCTGAGTTTATCCGGCACCAGGCTGGAGGATTACACGGTAACAAAAAAAGTTATGGAGTAACGGGGGATAATTTGTTTATCCTCACACAGCGAAGCGAGAAAACGGCACCGCTTTTCACACAAAATCATTGATTTCTGTTCGCATTTAATCCGACTTTTATTCGATCTGAAAACGGTAGAAACGTAAACGATAAAACTTTAATTACACAGGATCAGTTATAAACTTAAATATCTGATACATATTTTGAAAAATGAACATTGTAGCTTATATTTAGAAGCGAAGCATACTCTTCAAAATGTAATTCCAACAAACATTTTGTATAAATAAAATGTTTTTAGGCTAACAATAAATTACAGTATTCCTTCAAATATACCTTCGATGATAAGACAATTATTAAGTAAGCAGTGCAAAATTTGCAACAGTAGTCGCCCTAGCCGATTTTATGGTTGTACTTTTGGCAATATAGTAATAATAAAGAATGTTCGTAAACTGCAAATAATGTTTATTGGTAGTGCAGTAAAGACTTTATATAAGATATGAATTGGAAGGCCGACTAAAGTTGTGTGGTATTTTATACCCGCAAGTTGCATTTCTAAAGTTGAACTTATTCACGGTGCGTCGTCTAATCATCCACAGCAAGTTAGCTAGTTAGGATATCTAAATCACGTTTAAATAAATTCGCTTCTGTACGTTTGCAGATGTAAAATTTATTTAGAATTAGTTAAAATAAATGTTTCGAAAAACAGAATTTATATTTATGAACTTCAAGATTTTAGGTTATGTATATGTATTTAGATTTGGTTTAATACCGATAATTTATTATTTATTCTACCATATACTGACCTGGCAAGGAAGAATAATCGTTGTATACTGTAAGAGTGGTATTTACATATTTAGTAGTTAATATCTGTTTTGACACTCTGTGTTCGTCTCTAACAGCACCATGTTTTCTGAAAATAAATTAAGATAGAAAAAAATTAAACTTTTAGTGCTATTCTACAACCCGTGTTCTTGTATTTGCCCAACAGATTAGCAGGGAGGGAAAATGGTCAGCATCTCTTCTGTTACTCAAAAAAAACCAAGAACAAAGGTTTTGAAAAAGGACCAATCAACTAATTCGATATCCATGAGCTTAGCATCAAACGTTGGACCTCTCAACAATTTTCTAATTTGTAGATCAATAAATATGTCCCGTTGTCATATGTCGTATACGACGGAGCAAGTAGGAGCGGTTATGAACTTTTTTGAGGGTTTCTCGGAGGTCTGGTAATAGAGAGCAGGTTTGAGAAAATGTGATTCCAAGATATTTTGTTTGGTTTGAGAGGGGGATTGGCTGGTTATTGTTTGAAGGATTGATGAGATAGGGGTCGAAACATGGGTTCTTGCATATGTTGGGGTGAATAGAATTGGCATTAAGTTTATCCGCCACTTGCAAGTTCATGTGTGGATTTAATTGAGGGCTGTTTGCATTTATCAGAAGGCTAATACAGAAGTGCGTTGGGAGGAACAGATGGCGGAGGCGTCGGCGAAAAGCCTGGTTTTGGGTCTTACTGGATCTGAGACGGGAAAGTCATTGGAGTAAATTATGTAGAATAGGGGGGGCAGAACTGCTCCTTGGGGGACGCCGGAGTGAAGGTGAACAGGGATAGCAAATGAGTTTTGGATTTTAACTTTGCAGGAGCGGTAGTTAAGAAATGAATCCGCTAGTTTGATGAAGACGGGATCGAAATTTAAGGCGATAAATTTGTGGATAAGACCATCATGTCACAGCTTATAAAATGCACGCTCTACGTCCAGAAAGACGGCGAGCGTGCACCGGTTCAGGTTGGCATTTTTGGTCGAGTCGGTGTGAAATTCTACGATGGGGTTTGTAGCGGATCGGTGGGGTCGGAAACCAAATTGTTGGGGGGGGGGGGTTCTCTGAGGCGGGAGGTCATGATTCGATCCAGGATTTTGCCCATGATGTTGAGAAGAGTAATGGGTCTATAAAAAGTGGGATTTTTAGGGTCTTTGCCGGTTTTGTGGATCATGATTGTGGAGGCGTTTTTCCATGAAATGGAGAAATATGAAATTTGCAACAAGAGTTGTATACGGTTGAAAAGGCGTCGTTGGCAGGATCGGGATGATTTTTAAGAAGTAAGGCTTTTATTTGATTTGGGCCGAGTGCCTTGGTATTTTTAGGGCTTTACTGAGGGCTCGGTTCTCTTCGGGGTTAGTGGGGTCCATCAGAAAATCATTTTCGGGAAGTGGGTCGTTGGGGGGATTTAAACGAAAATGGGCTGTGGAGCGAGTGATTTGGTTGAAAAAGCGTTGATTGAAGGAGGGATCTTCGAGCACTTGGTGGATGTTCTGGAGGGTTTGGGTGAAGCAGTTGGCTTTATCCTGGGGGTTATTTAAGATGGCGCTATTGAAGTGGAGATGGTGGACGGGCTATGATTTTTGGCCGGTGAGAGATTGGAATTTGGCCCAGAAAGGTTTCCTGTTGCGGAAATCTAGAGATTCATAGGTGTTGGTACATTGAGTTAAAGGGAATTCGTTTATACCGCGGCGGATTTATGAATTAAGTCGGTTGAAATGGGTTTCGAAGATGGGGAGGCGAGTTTGAGAATAATCATGATAGGCTCGTAGTTTTTGGCGGATGAGGTTGAGAATACGTTGGGGGAGGGGAATTCGATGTTTGGGGATGGGTTTGGACGGAACATGGAGGGTTCTGGCTTGAATTATAACGGAGGTGAATTCTGAGATTTGGTCGTCGATAGTGGCTGGGATTTCTGCTGGGGAAATTGGGGCAAGATTCTGAGAACTATATTTTTGAAAATTGTTCCAGTCGGCATTGGGGTAGTCAAAGATTATGACAAAATCTGATGGAGGCAGGGAAAGATAGATTTGAAATTACGGGGAGGTGATCAGAAGTAACTGTTGTGCGGATAGAGGAGTCGGGGTTTGTCAAGGGGGTTAGATTGTCGGTGACTAAAATGTGATCAACGATAGAGCACTCGATATGGGTTCTGCAAGTAGGGAGATCGTTTCGAAGACGGGCGAGGGGGAGATTATTCAGAGAGTTGACTAGAAATCTATCATTTCGGTTTATGATGATGTCATTAAAGTCTGTGTGACGGGATTTGAAATTACCCAGGATGATGCAGTGATCGATTTGGGAGGCGTAGTTAAGCAGGTCATTAGAAATACGAGAAACAGGGTGGTTGTAATAACAGATGATAGTTATTTGGAGATTATTAATGTGAAGATTTACTGGGACAACTTCGATGTGTTGTAGTTGTGGTGGAAGAGGGTGTTCTGATGCGGCCAATTGGGAAGAGATCAGTATGGCTACTCTATAAAGGACATTGCAGTTTAGATTGGGCTTTTGATAACGTTGAAATCCTGGGAAATTGATGTTGCGTGCACTTCGGGTTTCCGTGATAGCGAGGTCAGAGATACTGTCGTTGGGGAGGAAGTTCCTGACGGGTTAAATTTTAGGGGAAGCACGCAGACGTTTACGGTTGCAAAAGTGAGATTGTGAGCCATTAAAGAGGTCCGGTGGCTAGAAAAGAAGGGGGTTAGGGGGGCTTAGTTGCAGGTGAAAATGACTTTGTTTCCAGAATGGAAATTTCGGAGGAACCGATCTAGGCAAACGCGAGCGGATTGTTCGATTGTTCTGAATGTTCTGCTTCTGCAGGGAGAAGAGGTCGAAAGGGTTTTGGTGAGAAAACGAACAAATTGTCCCACCGAAAGAGAGGGCTCATGGGTTTTGTTTTCATCCAGTGGAGTGGGAGGGTTCGCAGGAGTGCTTGCCGTCGGAAAGATGGAGGCCGTTGATGAGATCATCGATGGTGTTTTTGTCGGATGAGATTATCCGAAACATAATTCAAACCTGGAGCTGGTGCCATTGGCATTAACGTCCTCAGGAGCGATGTTCTGATCAACCTCATGAACGACAACAGAAAAAGTTGGTGATTTCTTTGGATCTTGAGTGGCGGATACCTTGCGGTAGAAGGGGCAAATTTCTAGCGTTTTGCTGTTTGTGGCGGTGCGGAGTGTGGACTGGGTGAGACCGTCCAGAGGTTGTAGGGTGATAAGGAGAGTTTCATTATAATTGACAACGAGGGTGCGGATACTCTTGAAGCCTTGGGAGATCAGAAGGGAGTAGAATGCTTTTTGGGAAGCAAAAGTATCAGGAATGTTTTTAATTGAGTATTTCTAATACTCGGACTGAGATACTGAGGAAGGCGTGGATGTGTTGTGGGAGCGTGGGGGACGGGCGGATTCTGGGAGAACAATCGAGAGTAATGGAGTTAAAACATTCCCACCTAATGTTCCCTGGATGCTGGAGGATCGGGCTGTGGTGGCGGCGGTAGAGAGGCTGGCGGCGGTAGAAACGGCGGCGGCAGAAGCGGCAAGAGTGGCAGCGGAGGCTGCAGCGGTGGCTCGGCGTTGGTTTCGAATCTTCGCTTCTTTAAACTCTTGGTCTGTCATCTTAATGGATAGATAACCACAGGAGAAGTGATACAAACTTCTTCGTTAAGCCCATCTTTATATAAACCGCGGGCAAAACGATTTTCGTCAGGTCAACCAATAGAGTATCTTCCGATTTTGCTTTCCAGCACCGCATGATTTCCTGATAGGTTAAAAAACAGGGCAAATTTATCTTCAGTTGTCGTGTTATTAGATGCAGCCATCTTATCAACTAATAACTATGATCTATGAACTTAAGGGTTGTTTTTGAACTAACATCTTGAGATTTTTCCATTTAATTTTGTTCGTGTTCGATATTTTTCCGTTATGTATATGTTTGGAAGAATAAAGGCCTTATTATTATTATTATTATTATTATTATTATCATCACGTTACATATTTAAATGACAATTTAGGATTAGAGCTAAGCTTAAGGACATTCTTATTGCAAAGCATTTCTACACTAATTTAAGGAAAACTGTGTACTTCTAAGTAAGACGTCATGGATTAAATAGAAAACAGTGTGATGTTGAATAATAAAAGTTAAAATGATAATACAATATAGTGTGTTGTCGTTGTTTAGTTTTACTAATTATTTTATATTTTTGCAAAGTGTAATGAGTTTGAAGGCAACTGATGGAATCGACCATAACTCGTCCAAAAATACTGCAGCTGCAAACAGTAATCCAACTCCCCATAATATAAAATTACTGCTTAAATGAAACATGTTTAAAGAGATGGTAGGTGCATTCTTTAGAAAATTCGTTTCAAATGCTGTAACGTTGCAGCATTTTATTTAAGCACCAAACTTTTTGGACGTCCTTCGTATCCGACATTTTGGTGTTGTAAATGCTGTGCAACGAAAATCCGTAGCCGCGCCGTCAACCTCCTTCCTATTTGGTGGGGACGAACCAGGGAGAACCGTATAAAATGGCCGGACCTCGCTTTAATAAAAAAACTTGTGTCTTAGCACTTGAGCCTTAAAACTCGAGTCTTAGCAC
>JABXWE010104941.1:0-13062 GCA_014611495.1 Limonius californicus | reverse complement strand
TTAAAGCTTGAGAAGTATCGTTAATTTATTTTCAGATGAGTATTAGTAGAAATAAACGCGTCTGTGAGCCAGTTAGTGTTGATGACTCAATTTTTGTACAACAATGTTCAAATGCAGGGTTAGTTAGTTTATATCAAATACAAGTAAATTTTAAGATTATTCTATAAATATTATTACAGACACATGAATACTCTTACAAACACAATTTGCATTAAGGTAAACATTTTCAAAAAGAATAACATTAACAATTAATACATGTTAAAACCTTTAAATGCTTTATACCTATTAAAACTGTCCCTTACATTTATATATTATAATATTATATATAAATATATATTGCCATGATTTTTATATTAAAATAATGTAATTATTTTTAACTATTTGTTAAATGTCTTTGTCATGCTTTAAACTACACTAAAATACCTTCGGAAGGACTGTTATATATTAAAAAGGATATTTATTGGTACAAAAATCCATATTTTTAACCTGAAATATAGTCTAAATAGATTAATTATGTCATAAATTATAACAATTAATGTAAAATTATAGTTAAAACTATATTTATAAACCTGTTATATGTAAAAACTGTTATCGATACTTCGTACGTTGCTTCGTAATGTGGAATATGAACTCAAAGTGAAGTTTTACAGTGTATGGCCTTTTGAAATCCTGTTGTGTGACTAAATACTCGTTGTAGACGATGATGTGGGTCTTTTTGGACAGTACCAGAGCCCTAAAACTCAAAAGTTACAGTTATTTTAAGTTTTTCGATAATAAGTGTATAATTTTGATTTAGAAGGTTTTATATTAGCCAATTTAATTAATATTATATCTAGGAAAGGTATTTAATAGGTTTCTTTGATGAATTATGTTGTTTATTTTATGATATTTGTGTTTGTAAATAAATTTTGAAAATTATAGGTTAGATCTAGAATTTTGTTAATTATGTTGTGTATAATTCTTTTATAGGTTGTTAATGTGTTACAAAAACTTGTGTTATCATCTGAGGGACTGTGTTAATTGGTTTTTTGTAAGGTTTTCGAAGGTTGATTTTACAAAATTTAGCTATATTTTAAAATGTTAAAATTATTGCTCAGAATTTTGTTCATTTTGGACCAAAAATGTATATAAAAAATTCTTAGAATACGATTATTGAAGTTAGTTTTTTCGAAATTATTTTATCGTAAGGCTTATATTAATTATTTAAATTTTATAATTATAATTCTTAGAAATTCCTTAGATTGTTTCCAAATTCTGTATTTTCATGGTTGATGTCAGCCATTATCATTGGCAAATTTTGTTTGAAAAATTGAAAGCAAGTTCCTATTTGGCCATCGAACAAAGTGCACGTAATTTCATTAGCGCTCATTTAATTTTTTATTGTTAAAAATAGAGTGACCTTGTTTAAAATTAAATTTGGGTTTATGTACTTTGTTTACATAAATTTTAAACAGTTAGTAAAATGTAAAGTGTAACCAGAATTTGTGTTTTAATTCAACTATAGTGCTTTAATAATTAAAAGAATTTACCAAATTAATTTTAATCGAAGGGTGTGTCTTTGTGGAATTTTTTTCTGAAAAGAAAAGGGAATAAATGTTAAAATCTTGTATCACCTTATTTAAAAATAATTAATCCTGTGGCATTAAAAAAGAATAAAGAACTTTACCTTAACAAATGTCAACATTTTAACTTGAACCAATATAAGTAATTCAGTGGTTTTTTTGTTTCGCAAACTGTCAAATTTGCGATCTTGATGCTGTCATAGTTAAATTCAAATGGATCTTATCTAGACACCGAGACCTTCAAGCAGTATAAATGCAGCTGTTGCAGAATTCGCAAGAAATGGTGTCTACGTTACAATCAAAGGGACTTGAAATGCAAGATAAGTTAAAATTTAATTCTGTATTTATAAGATTATGTATTATATTTGCTTCATAATTAACTATCTAACTAGTGAAGCCACGAAACAATTATCCTTGAGATTATAAGAGTCTATATAGATGCTATAACTATTAATCTATAGAATTTATGTTGATTAATTTGAGTAAAAACTCAAATTTGGCGCCCAACTAAAAGTTATACTATTAATAATTATTATTTAAACAAAATACATGGCAATATATATATATATATATATATTTAGTTGGTCATTATCCCTGTGGGATTTGTCACCGATTCTTTTCTGTATGCATCCTCCTTATATGTAGTTGCAGGTTAGGCTTCTGTGCACTTTCAAAGTGACACTTATCACATTTGAAGGGTCTCTCTCCTGTATGTGTTCTCATATGCATTCGCAACTTACACTTTTTTATACTTCCATAGTCACATATATTACACTTGAAGGGTTTATATCCTGTATGAGTGCTCATATGTGTTCGCAAGGTAGACTTCTGTGCACTTTTATAGTCACATATACTGCACTTGAAAGGTTTATCTCCTGTATGAATGCGCATATGTATTCGCAAGTGAGATTTCTGTACAGTTTTATAGTCACACATACTGCACTTGAAAGGTTTCTCTCCTGTATGAGTGCTCATATGCAATTGCAAGTTATTTTTGTGTGCACTTTCGTAGTCACATATCTTGCACTTGAAAGGTTTCTCTCCTGTATGAGTGCTCATATGCATTTTCAAGCTATTTTTGTGTTCACTTTCGTAGTCACACTTCATGCACTTGAAAGGTTTTTCTCCAGTATGAGTTCTCATATGTGTTCGCAAGTGAGATTGTGTTATAGTTTCATAGTCAAAGATACTACACTTGAAGGGTTTCCCTCCGATATGAGTGCTCATATGCATTTGCAAGCTATGCTTGCGTGCAGTTTTAAAGTCACACTTATCACACTTGAAAGGTTTATCTCCTGTATGAGTGCTCATATGCATTTTCAAGCTATTTTTGTGTGCACTTTCGTAGTCACATACCTTGCACTTGAAAGGTTTTTCTCCTGTATGAGTGCTCATATGCATTTTCAAGCTATTTTTGTGTGCACTTTCGTAGTCACATATCTTGCATTTGAAAGGTTTCTCTCCTGTATGAGTGCTCATATGCATTTTCAAGCTATTTTTGTGTGCACCTTCGTAGTTACACATCCTACACTTGAAAGGTTTTTCTCCTGTATGAGTTCTCATATGTGTTTGCAAGTGAGAATTCTGCACAGCTTCATAGTCACACATACTGCACTTGAAAGGTTTCTCTCCTCTATGAGTTCTCATATGTATTCGCAAGCTATTTTTGTGTGCACTTTCAAAGTCACACATCCAGCACTTGAACGGTTTTTCTCCTGTATGAGTTCTTATATGTGCTTGCAAGTGAAATTTCTGTACAGCTTCATAGTTACACATACTGCACTTAAAAGGTTTCTCTCCTGTATGAGTGCTCATATGCATTTGCAAGTTATTTTTGTGTGCACTTTCAAAGTCACACATCCTGCACTTGAAAGGTTTTTCTCCTGTATGAGTTCTCATATGTGATTGCAAGTGAGATTTCTGTACAGCTTCATAGTCACACATACTGCACTTGAAAGGTTTCTCTCCTGTATGAGTTCTCATATGTATTCGCAAGATAGATTTTTGTGCACTTTCAAAGTCACATACATTGCATTTATATAACTTTTCCCGAGTATAAGGTTTAACACTCTGACGCCTGGTGCACTTTAATGGAGGCTCTATTATTACATGATCTTCATTGTTATTACAGGTTTCAGATTTTATATCTAATTCTTCATGTAATGATTCCACTTTAATGGACCACTTATTATGGTATTCAGCATCACACTTTAATTCGGACGTTTCTGAAGGTAATTCCGATGTTTGCATCTCTTCCTGTTTTACTGTAACACATGTACATGTTTATAAATGACTTATTGAATTACATAAGTTAACATAACTAAACTAGTTCAAGGTGAGTTTAAATAGACGCCCAAATTTTTCCGGTTTATAAATTAGTAACAATTAAGAAATACAGTAGTGTCGATAATCCGAATGTCTAATTCAGCGCAATTGTTAGTACTGAAACGAATACGTGATCTTGCAGCAAAGAAAAGGGTAGCGACAGCAGTTCAAAAGAAGATCTCCGATTATTTTCTTACAGATAACTAAAGTTGCGTATCTACATTACATATGTACATATGTATATATGTACGTATATTTAATTAGGAATTTGAATTTTAGTTTTGTGTTTGTAGAAATATATTGCTTATGAGTTCTGGTATGCAGGTGTTTCATTTCTTGTATCGTATACTCGTATTTTCAACTATTTAGCAGCAATATTTGATAATCCGAACTACCTACGGTCCCAATTAGTTCGGATTATCGAAGCTCTACTGTAACTGTTTTATCGCATATCTTTAAACTACTTATATTTGATAGATTTGAATGGATGTGTCCATAATATTATAAAAGGTTTACATGTGCATGGACTTACTGGCGTACCAGTAATAAGTCATGCAGCATGGCGAAGTAAAATTAAGAAAACTTTTACTGATGCGAAAGTTGCACATGCACATGTAAACTCTCTATTATAGATGCTACCAATTAAGAAATAATTAAAGGTCTACCGCACATCATTAAACTACTAATATTTGGTAAATTTTAATGGAAATTTTCATATCATTAGAGTTACTACAAATTGCATTGGCATGCATTGTAATAATACCGATACTTTCTTATAATTGTTTTGTAAAAGGAAACCCTCTTTTATTTTATTATATAATTTATTAACACTATTTAACTTAGAATTGTTTTTAGGTGTACCTATATTGTAAATTTACCATTTGTTTCCAACTCACTCTGATATACTTCTTCCTTGATTTCAGTTTGATGCCGGACATCGCATGTAGAATCTGTAAAATTTGATAGCGAAGTCACACTGCCAACATTGGGTTTGACATCTTTATTCATAACAGGTAAACTGTTCATGTTAATATGCACACGTTTTGCTGTAGTAAACAATGGTTCTTCTTTGTCATTTGCCTATTTATAATTCAAGGGGGTTAGGTGTGTAAACAATTTAAACATACTAAAATATAATTGTACAAAGTGAATATCACTCACCTTATAAAATCGTAGTAGTAAAAAATGTTATTACTGTTGGCCAAATACTTTTTAACAGCACTTTCTTATGTAGAACAATTTTTAGGTCTGTGATAATATTCTTTCAGGTTAAGTCATATGGGTGTAATCTATAAGTTTTTTGAACTACTTTCAATCCTTGTACAAGATGAATCAAAAAATAGTGGCCCAACCATTTTAGTAAGGCGGTTTCAACTTACTCAAAGCAGTTCGCAGAGCAAATGAAGTGAAATTAATATTTTTGTAAATTTAATCTTATTTCAACTGACTTAACCCTTAACTGGGAAGGTGGAATTCTTGTGCAGAAACGGTCATGTGGGGTCTGAGTGACGATCACTTTAAGCGATCAATAAATGCAAAAAATGTTATAACTTTTCTTTTATTTATAATGAAAATCAAAGTACACATTTATTACTATAAGAAAATAACTAAATTAGCTTCTGGTTATACATGAAACATATCATTAGCAAAATTTAAGTGCAACTCAACACAAATGTTCATCAACTGGCATGAACTTTTATATTTTGAAAAACATAATAAAACCTTAATGAAAAAACAATATTAAAACATAGATAGTGTGAAAAATGTCGGTATGGCAAACAGATTGCGATATAATAAAAAACTCCGCCATATTCTGTATACAATTTCACCTACAGGAACGGACACGTAGCGTCTGACAGACTACAAGGCACTAATTTCATTTAATAATGTTTGTAAGTGTGTGTCCTGTAAGTGGGATGACAGATAGTCCACCAATAGTGTAAAGATTAGATGGCGTGACAGATTTTTAGGCGGTTTCATACTGGAAATATTTAGAAATACAGTATTGCCAATACAGTTTTCCGTTTTTCAATATTGGTTGGTTGTAGAATTCAACAGGTTTATCTTTACTTATGTAAATTGTTTATAATATTATTCACTACATTTATTTAATAGTTTTTAATAAAAAGCGGATAATATGCACGACAAAATTGAAATAAATCCGTATATTATATGCAGAGATTTATTGGAAAATTTGCATATACCTACTTGGGCCATATATGCAGCAAAATATGCGAAAATATCAAGAATAATTAATAAAAGTTGTAAACTCAAGTATAATACACTGCTCAACAAAATTAGGGGAACACTTTTTTGAGCGTCTATAAGATTTCCAGCAAATGATGGAAGTAGGATTTTTTTCTTATAATATTATTCTCTAGACCTTTATTAAAAAAGTGCAAAAAGAATTATGGTGATTCGTTTGCTCGTTTTCATCGTAGACGCCAAAATGTAAAGATAGTCTCAAAACAAAGTGGTTTTTGACCACAAAGCAAACATCTGAAACTGATCAAATTAGTCATTGGACACAATAAAACCGTCAGTTTTGACTTTTTTAATGCCTCTGAGACCAAAATGCGTTATTTAAGTGAAATGGAAGTCGCGAGAGCTGTTCCTTTGCTTGAAGATGGTCGATCTATGAGATATGTAGCAAACCAGCTCCAATCGACTCCATTTGATATTTGTAGAGCTTGGCATATGTACCAAGAAACGGATAGATATTCCAGGAGAATTGGACAAGGCCGTGAAAGAAAAACTACCCCTTGGCACACCGGTATATTGTTAATTCTTCTCTTCGCCGACGAACTACTACTGCTAGTGAGCTACAAATTCTACTCCGAAATGCCACCTATTGACAATTTGCGATCAGACGGATAGAAGACGACTCAAAGAAGTCAATATGACTTCTCGCAGCCCCGTGCGAGCTCCTCCCTTGAGCAGAAATCACAAAGTTAGCCGTCCAAACTTTGCCCGCGAACATGTGCAATGACAACTTCGACATTGGAGGGCTGTGCTTTTTACAGACGAATCGCTGTTTTGTGTAACTCGTTGCGATGGTCGTATACGAGTGTACAGACGTCCTGGAGAGCGATACATTGCAGCGTATATACAGGAACTGGACTGATTCGGAGCTGGATCGGTCTGGTGTGGGGTGGCATTAGTATGGACGATCGCACAGACTTGGTTGTCGTTCCCCAACGTCTCAACGCACAAATTTATGTTGAGACGATTCTTCAAGAGCATGTTGTGCCATTTGCGAACAATTTCGGCGATGGCTTCATTCTACAACAGGATAATTGTAGAGTTCATACCGCTAATTTAACAACAAACGTCCTCCAGGAACAAGAAATCCAAGTGATGGGGTGGCCAGCCATGAGTCCAGACTTAAATGCCATCGAACACGTTTGGGGTTTACTCGACAGGCGCATTAGGAAGCGCCCTGCTGCATCTCAGACTCATCAGGAGTTGCCTGAAGTCCTTATGGAAGAATGGCGAAATCTGCCACAAGATATGTTAAGACGTCTTATTCGCAGCATGCCTCGACGTTGCCAGGCTGTTATTGAAGTTCATGGAGGGCACACGCGCTACTAAAGCTTGGTATTCGGGCATTAACAGAATTTCCATTACATTTTAAGTGATAAAACACATTTCGATTTTGGTAGTCTTCTCGATAGTTTAGTGTTACTCAAGAAAACCGTTTAATTAGAGCATATTTGATGTTTGTATCTTGTTAAGTAATGCAGAAAGAACAATATACTGAAGTTGATACCTGCGTCAGTCTTTAATTTGAATAATTATGCACTGTTAAAGAAGTGTTCCCCTAATTTTGTTGAGCAGTGTAATTTGTATTGGACAAAATCAACAAATACATACACTAATTAACTTACTGGTATTATATGTATATAAAAACTAAGCCTAGAACTATTTCTAAAATAATTTATGATTAGAAGTTGTTCGAAATTTTCTAACAAGTAATTATGCCTTCTATCTGAAACATATGTTTATAAATAGAAAACCGTCTTTCTACGTCTACGGAAGTAATGGGTGCATTTTTTAACTTAACACTGAATTCCAAATTGAAACTGAAGTAATTATTTCTTACTATTCGTCTCTAAGAACTTGGTTAATTTGTTTTAAATTCTGAAACCTCTCATTTTTTTGTATGACACTATTAGATTTTTGATATATGAGATCACCTACTTCACCCTTAACCTTCCGTAGGGTGCAACTGATCTGAACAAAGAGTTGGAATTGAAGAAAAGCTGCTAAGAGATTTGTTAACAGGCGACGGAAAAGATTTTAAAAATTACATGCGAATGGACTATGAACCATTTTGTATGTTACATATCTGGTAGGCAGAGTCAGATTAAATTGGTTATTGATTTTTATTAATACTTATCTTTTTTACTTTAGGTTTGCTCCTACATAAAAAAACAGGATACTCAATTACGGAGTTCTGTTAGTTCTGAGTTTGCTACCAAATTTTGAAAATAAGTTCTTGAATGGTCCTTGGTACGTTGGCAAAATGACTACCGGCAAACTCAGCGGTGAGGGGAGGTTCTTGTACTGGACCAAATAGGTACAATTATACAATGAAATGGGCGCCAGGGTCTAAACTTACCTGAGTAGCCACTAAAATGAATAAAATAAATCCACAAGACCCAAGTGAACTAAATTCCCAAGACACAATCAAACAAACCTGTAGCGATACCCAAAATTTATTCAATAGTAACATAAATGTCAATGAAATGAGAAAAATATGTGACATTAGTCGACAAGGAACTCTCTAAGTGAAAATAAGAAATGAAAATGTAGCTAAGGAATTGAGCTTCGCAAAAGTTTATCATAACCGAAGAAAATTCAAAATAAATTAAGAAATACTTAAGTACAGGGGTTTACCTTTGTTATAAGCGCTTATACAACTATTGAAAAGCAACCAAGAGCTCCCTAACTGACAAGCACAAGTTAAGTAATAACAATCTCAACCCACTTGTTTGCTTTTCAATTTGGTCTCCACCTATATAACACTGTAAATGTGAAAACACACAAAATAAATAAACTGATACCTTATTAAGTCGTTCTTGCATAGCTCTCCAAAATAACTGAATAGTGAAAATAAAATCTTAAGCGTGTTCCTTAAACTCTGTCCAACTTTAAATATAAATTGAAATTAGCTAAGTATAAATTGATCTGAAATTTCCTGTACAACAACTTTAGCAAACAAATCTTGAACAAACTATACTTAAGTCATGAAATTCTTGGTTAAGTTATACAACAACGTTTATAATATTATGCAACGTTTAAATATGTAACAACACTTTAATGCAAAGCAAATGGTTATATAAATTCAAATGGCAATCAACCACAACTTTAAGCAAGATAAATCAAGTTAAATGCACTCTTAACTGAAATTTTACCTTATGTAAGAACTACTATAATCATAACTAAAGTATTTACCATAATTACAAGTAAACTAAGTTATTGTGATTTAGGTAACCCATGTACCATTACATTGCTGACTCACATAAGATTCTTGGAGGCTATTTCAAAGGTTCCCAAAGTTAAATATAAGTCACCGACGTTGCACGATGATGGGTTGTAGTGAATACCAACAACGTTCGATTGACCACTAGGTAACGATAGATGTTAGTTTTAATTCTAATGACCTGATACGATGTTGGCAAAAATTGAAACGTTGCAAGCAACCTTAGATACCGCCTCCAAGCTTCCGTTAACTCTCGAACCAACTCCAAACACAGCTTACAGGATAAGGTACAACCTGAAGTAATGTACAGCTTCCTCAAATCTCAGCTACCATCTAATCAACTAACCAAACTTAGTTTCGCAAAACGAAACGACAAGGAAATACAGCAAATAACAGCAAATGACAGCAAACAACAGCAAATAAAGCCTAAAACCAAATTTTAATGCTAGTATAAGTAATTAACTAACAACTTAGTATAAGAATAGCATACCTTAAGATTTTAAACGGCTCGAAGAGTTTTTGTCCATTCAAATCCTGCACAGCAGACTAATTAAGTAGGTACTCCACAACTTTAATCTCTAACTAATATAGTAACAATACTAATTCCAGTACTTAAAATTTCATCTATCAGCTTTTAAAATCCGAAAAATTCCGCAATTCGCATCAGCGTCTAACAAGCTTCAAAGATGGAGGACAAAGAGACCCAAAAATCCAGAAAATGGCTAAATTTCTCCCTTCTACTCAAGTTGCCAGTTTTACTCAAAAATAGTATTTAAAATTATGTTAAATCAAAACAGCTAGCGACACCTAAGAACAACTATCACAACTACTATTTAGTACAGAACTCTACTATTGTAAATATAATAATTATGTACAGTACGTAACAAAAATAAACCGTAACAAGTTACGTCTTGCAATATCATTGAGATTTCTTGCAACTGGAGATAGCTATAGGTCAGTAGAATATTTGACCAGAGTATCCGCCTCAACAATAAGTCTATTTGTGAATTTATATATGAAGTCTTGCAGCCACATTACATGAAGGTATGTATGAGAGAGAGAGAGGGTTTGTGTGCAAACAAAGGATGTGAAATAGAGGTTAACGAAATCATTTTTTCACAATGTTTATTACAAACAACTAAACATTTCACAATTAAAAGATTAACTTAGTAATTTATTCATTAGTGCTCTACAATATTGGCAGATTGCATTGCTAACATAATTGCATTATTCACTTCAGGATATGTGATAGTTTTCGATGTGGTATGTTCGATGAATGTATCTGAATTATTAGTTGACTGATTTTTTTTTAATAACTTTTATTATCTTACAATCTGTCTAGTTAGACAATAAGTAATTGGTATGACTGCTTAATATGTAATGACATGTCAAGATGTTTCCAGTGAAACACCTTCTTTACTAAAACTAACATAACTACATGCTTATTTGTTGAGACTAACAGTGATAAATTGCAAACACGACACTAGTCAAATCTGTTCATTAAGTCTGAGGGCTTGAAACGCTTTAACTTTCGTGTGACACCCATATCCACTAATAGTTGTGTGGCTAGAATATTAGAATGGTTTGTTAAACTGGCACGATATTTTACACTCACACTTTTGATTTCTTCTTGGATGGTAGGAATTTGGAGGTCTCTATGTATGACATAGTTTGGCACATAATATGGAGCACCGGTTATATGTCTTAACACCCCTTGTTCTGAAACCTTTGCAGAATTTCAAGGTTTGAGTTCGCCGCAGATCCCCAGAGTTGGAGCCCATAAGTCCAAACCGGCTTGAGTATCGACTTGTAACTTAGGATTTTGTTTCCCATTGAGAGTTGGGATTTCCTTCCCATCAACCAATACAATTTGTTAAGCTTCAACCCTAGTTGCTTCCTCTTAGTAAAGATGTGTTTCTCCATGTTAATCTTTTGTCTAGATGTATACCGAGATACTTCACATCATCGGTCTGCGGTATTGATTGTCCGTTTAAAGAAACTGGCGGGCATGTCTCTTTTCTCAAGGTAAATGTGATATGGTTTGATTTGGCCTCGTTTACCTTTATCCTCCACTTCCTGAGCCAATCATGGATTTTGTTTAGGTTAATTTGTAGGTTTCTAGATGCTGCAGCGGGGTAGACATGTGAAGCAAGTATTGCGGTATCATCCGCAAATGTGGCCGTTGTCGTAAGTCTTGTAGTAGGAAGGCCAGCCGTAAACATTAGATATAGTACGGGACCCAGAACGCTACCCTGTGGGATTCCTGATTTTTAGGCTGTAGATCTGTATACTCTTCTTGATGTTTTACCAGGAAGTAACGATTAGAAAGGTATGACTTGAGGATCTGGTAGAAGTTGTGAGGCAAGTGTTTTTTTAGTTTAAAGAGTAAGCCGTAGTGCCAGACCTTGTCGAAAGCTTGGCTCACATCTAAGAAGACGGCCGAACAATATCTTATCCCTTCCAGGTCGTTGTTAATTTTCTTTACAATTCTGTGGACCTGTTCGATTGTGGTATGTAGGTTCCTGAATCCGAACTGATGGTTGGGGATTAAATTTTCTTCTTCCAATATTGGCTTCAGGCGCTTCAGGAATAATTTTTCGAATACCTCCGACAAAGCTGGTAGCAGGCTAATGGACCTATATGATGATGCGTCTTTTCCTGGCTTTGGGACCATTATGATCTGGGCTACTTTCCATTGGTTTGGGAAATAGCCCAGTCTGAGGATGGCATTAAAATCTGTGTAATGGCTTCTAGGCATTTTTTGGATGTTTCTTGTAAAACTTTCCCTTTCCAGTTACCAAGTCAAACCCAGCGGCTTTTCTGCTGTTGATCTCTTTACTGATTACTGATCTTACCTCACTCGCTCTAAATTTTTTGATAGGTAGTGAGAGTTGGAAGGTTGCATCAAGAGAGTTGTGGATTTCTCCATCTTCTTCTGGAGTGAGGTTGGTGGGAAAGGTTGGAATACCTTCTTAAGGTGATTTGCAAAAACATCAGCTTTTTCTTTGTCGTTCCTCGTCCATCTGTTATTTTCATCTCTTATAGGTGGCACTGTCTATACCTAGTGGTCTATTTAACTTTTTACAGCTTTCCACAGAGAATAATCGCTGGCCTCTGTGGGCGCCAGGTTCTCCAAATATTGTTGGATTCCTTGTTTTTTTAGATTAAGGAGCAGCTGTTTTAATTCTCTAGTAGCCTTGTTGAATTTCCTTTTGTGTTCTTCTGATTTTGTAGTTTGCCACAACTTTCTGCTTTTACGCTTTTCGGTTATTTTTTTGCTTAACTATTACTGGGGGTTTTTCCTTTATTTTTGCATTGGTCGAATCAACGGTGGCTTGCCATGCAGCGTTCTGGATAGCCTTTGTTAGATTATCAACAGCTCTGTTCAGTTCCTGCTCCGTTTTAAGTGATACGTTTGTTACAATTATATCATCTAGTGTAGCTCTAAATTGCTTCCAGTCTGTTTTTTGGAGTAGAGTGTAGGTTGTTTTGATTTCTCTAGGATTGTCGAATATATAGTAATTATTACAGGTGTATGATCTGAAGATAAATCCAACTTGATTCAGTTTTGACTTGTTTGTTATTTATGCCTTTTGTGATATAAAAGTCTATTGTATCTGGGATCTTTCTTGGGTCGCTTGGCCAGTATGTAGGTTGACCAGCAGATAACTGTTTTAGGTTATTTGCTTT
>JABXWE010104939.1:0-10271 GCA_014611495.1 Limonius californicus | reverse complement strand
TAGGCTGAGTTTAAAGTTCAGATTTTAGTTGAGTATCTTAAAAAATGTGAGGCATCAACCTGTACGACTGTGCAAAAATTCAAATCTGTATTCCTTCAAATAGCGAAAATATGGGGGTGTCTTCATCTTAAATGCGACACACTGTATATCAGCAAGCAATTACTACAGTTAGGTATTTTGGCAATTTGTTTTAATGCTTTATAATTATTCTATGCTTTTAAATATTTATATATAAATCATGCAGTATCACATTATGCAGGATAAAATAAAAAATTATTGAAAGGAATTTGTATTGTACAAATATACAGGGTGTTCCACAACGTGAGGTCACTACTTCGTGTACGTAATCTTTATACCAAATATAGTTATAGTTTCATTTGTACCTTTCGTTTTATACACTTAAAAAACAGTTCTTCTCAGAACTTCGCAACGATTTAAGTGTAAGTACACATAACCTAAATTATAAACCAAGTACTGCAACATTTTTTTTTTCAGTTTCTGGAACATCTTAACACGCTGGAGTTAAAGGGAAAATATTACACAAGCCCGAGAAGTAATTTCAAATGTATTGCAATTTATGAAAGAAGAAGCCAACGAAGGAGTGAAAATTCCGTTGACCAATTTTAAAGCTAGGCTCCTGGCAGCTTCAAAAATTGGTGAAAGTACCTATCGACAAATTAACCAACAAACGAAGGATATAGAGATGGGACATGCATTTTTGTTTTCGTCGCCTTCGAAAAACCGATCACGAGCAACTCCATAGAGCAACATATGCAATGGAGAGATTGAAAGAATCCATTCAATATCCACAATTTTTACATAATTGAAAAACGACGCCCCATGTTGAAAGGTATTTACGTATGTTGTTTAAATTGAGTATATATTAAGCAAAATATAATATTTTACTGACCCAATACAATTTTTTAATATGCAAAAATTAAATGAATACTGTTCATAAGGTGGCCATGTACTCTTTCAAACATATTAATTGTTAATTAAAATATTTCTCTTCATAGGTATTCGCCAGAAAATTATTGATTCCGGAATGGATTTCCATGGAGGACTAACTAATAATAATAATAATAATAATAAGGTTTATTGAATTGAATTTTCATTATTACATGTTATCATTACTCCCCTAGAGAGCAATTTATAAGATCTATTTAAAATTTTAAGTGGTATTATATTAGTAATTAACAATTTCAATAAACTTAGTGAACTCCCTGAAGCTTGCGCTTGTGTGGGAATATAAGTATTATTTGTTTGAATTTATCTAACTACACTGGCATAATAAAAAAGATGGGATTCCGGTATGAGGCAAATAAAATAACAATCAAAATAAATTATAATATTTTCACTTTTGCAGGTGGAAGAAGACTGCTGACAAGAGACAGCTTTTGATGGATTCCTATGACATTCGAAGAAAACGAATAGAATATTTAAAAAGTTTGCAACAATTTGTTAGAGAGGAGAGGCCAATAATTTTCACTGATGAGTCCTACATTCACAGTTCACATACACAAAGCGATGAATGGTCTGACAGCTCTAGCTCCAAATTAGGGCTTAAAAACCTGTGTCTAAAGGGCAGCGCCTAATAATGGTATATGCTGGTGGAAAGACTGGCTTTCTCCCAAATGCCTTGTTAATGTTTCGTTCTGGTAGGAAATATATAAAATATATTTGATAACATTCAACAATAACAAATTACAGGTACAAAATCAAAGGCCTCGACTACCACGATGACATGAATCATGTTAATTTTTTAACATGGGTGAAGAAGCAATTATTGCCAAATCTACCACCTAGGTCAGTTCTAGTGATTGATAATGCTTCTTATCACAACGTCAAAGTCGTAAAAGATCCCACGTCCACAACTTTAAAAAAGGATATTATTAATTGGCTCGTCGAAAGAAATATTCAAGATGATGGTAAAACAACTAAACCTCAATATGTCCTGGATACTCTTATGAGTGCACATGGTCATCGGTAGGTACTTCGATTGCCCCTTTATCACCCGGCATTTAACCCAATTGAATAAATTTGGGCCCTAGTTAAAAATTGGTTTGCTGCCAGAAATGTAACATTTAAATTAGCAGATGTAGAAGCATTGACAAAACAAAAATTTAATTCTGTGTCGGTTGAAGACTAGTGTAAAATATGTACTCATGTTGATAAATGTGTAGAAGAATATACTGTAAAATAGCATCTGTTTGATAATGCAATTCAACAATTTTCTTTTACAGTAAATACAGGTGATTCGGATTGGGATTCAGAAGAATGGCCTGAGACTGATGATAATGAAACTGGAATGTCTGGGGTGCATCTACTTTAATTAATATATAATTTGTATTAGTATTAATAAAGCATACTTAAAAATACACATTGTATAATTGAAATTATAAAAGTGTATGTAATTTTAATCTTTATATTATTTAGTAGTACATATTTGCAACAAGAAGAAAATATGAACAAAATTATGTAATATTAAAAATGAAAAACCTATGGTTGACCCTAATTTCAAACACACCGGTGACGCCACTGGTAGGATTGCTTCGCGCAGCCTTGGATGACTCGACATGTTGTTCTAAGACCGTGCGGACTCTACCAATTACACGTCCTTCATACCGTTGATTCAAAAATTGTCTTACACGTAACGCAAAGTGCGCAGGGGCACCATCGTGCTGGTACCACATACCATGTCTGATCGCCAAAGGGACATCATCTAACAATCCTCCCAAATGATCTTCTAATAAATTTAAATTGTTCTCAAAAACGAATGGACCGATGAGCATGTTATCCATAATTCCATACCAGATATTCATTGAAAAGTGAAAACCTATGTTGACTAGCGAAATCTGTAGGTCAGAGGGCTGAATAGGCTGGATATAAAATAGATATCAACTATGACGTTTTAACGTTCTCCAAACTCGCATTCGTGGCACATTAACTTGTGCAGATACACGACGAACAGAAATGCTTAGATAATTATCAATTTCTCGCAGTATGTTGTCTTCATTGTGTATTGGACTCTCAGGCGACGGTTTCGGGAAAGTTCCGTGTTCACGTAGGTGGTTGTACACGCGTTGAAAAACTCGTCGGTCTGGTAGTCGCCGATTTGGAAATCTCAGCCCATATTCTCGAGCAGCTGCTACTGAGTTTCAATCACAAAAACCGTACATGTAATGGATATCGGCGTACTCCCGCGTTGTAAAAGTAAACATTATCAACACTGTTAATAAGCGCAAGCAGAGAAAATCAATTTTAAGGTGCTTTACAGTTTTATATACAAATAAATAATATCATTTCCATAGTAAAGTATACAGTTTGTAACAAATACCACTTAATATCATTTACTGTTTCGGCTGCTTCCGTATTTAAGTAAAACAGGCCGTAACTTCTTTAATAGTTGATTTCAGGAAAATGACTACTCTTGCTTTCGACTTCTTTTCACCTCTCCTACATGTAGGTGAAGTAGTGACCTCACGTCATGGCACACCCTGTATATTTATAGTATATAGTTAATAAATCTTAAGGAACTTAAAAATGTTAGAATAAATAAATGTTCTTATAACATGAATGCTTACCTAGAAAAATATGTTCGAAAGCATAATGAAAAATACTTAGCCGCAATAAAAATTTCAGTTTCTACCTATAAATCTAAATGATCTGTATTTTTATTTTCCTCGAGAGTATATGACTTTGAATAATCAAAAACTTGCTGGTTAAAGCACTCGCATGATTAATAAAAAATTTAACGAAGTTATATAACATGTTCCAGTTAAAAAATGGTAAAAGTTTTTTAAGTTATCAACTATTAACTCTAATTTCATAAACATTTTTATGAAGCATCAACAATACCTATGACAACCTGTTCAAACAACAATGATGAAATTCCTGTTAAACATTTGCATTTTTTTTTTAAATTATAGCTAAATATTCAAATACCGGTAGTATTTTTTAAATGCAGTGGGAAAAGTTAAATCCGGCAATATAAATAAATTTCGGATTATCAAAACATACAAATTTCATATTAGTGAACCAGCCCCTTATTTTATTTGTTAGAATTCATAAGAAAAATATATAGGTATGACATTTCGGTAGAGATGAATTGCTGGTGATTATTTATAATTTTCTTAATACTTCTCTAATTCAGGTTTTCTAAGATCTTTTCTTAATTTTATCATTGTAACACTGATAATGCTACATTTTTTATTGTTACTCTGCATAATATCTACCTACTCTATCTACATATTAAAAACAGATTTACTTACCACTTGTGAAGCCTGTTAAACAGTAAAAATATGAGTTAGTAAAATCAGTAAAAAGTGCAGCAAACGAATATGTCGTGAGGATAATTATTTGGCAAAAGTATGTAATGGAGAATAATGCAATGTAATAATTAAAAATTATTTATTAGGTAGCTCCATCATCATTTATTAAATTGTAATTAATATGTATAATGATACAGTTATTAAGATATGTTTTTAGTGATTGTTATATACTAGATACCCAATAAAAATTACGCAAACGAATTTATTGCAAATTAATTAATGCAAATAATGGGCGAATTTAATGCACATTACCATTAATAGCTTTATGCATCCTGGAACTTATTACAATTGTTTTGATTTACGTAGCAGAAATTAACACAGTCACCAATGCAGATAAAGTTTTTGATATCATGTTCCGTGCTTAATTACATATGTAAAATTATATTTGACATTTTAAATTTATAAATAACAAAATTATATACAGAAACACTGTAATCAAAATAAAATGAGCGGCAAGAACCTTCTTATTTGCAAACCCATGTAGAGTCCCACATTCATTTACGGCTTTCTAGTATTTATACTACAAAATGATGTAGGTATGTAGAACAACAGTAATACAGTACAGGTTTGCTAATTCAGACATGCGTTAACTAAAAATCAGACAGTTTTGAGCCATTTAGCTCTGTAATCCGGACACATTCGAGAATGGTTCGAAACATGTTTTAAAAGGCATGTAAAAAACTTTTAGATGAGAAAAATTCACCAAAAGATGGGTTTATTTAACAGATAAAGCTTGGAAGGATGGATTAATTTTAACCCATATTTTATAGTTATGGTTTCCGGTAGAAGAAGATGAAATTCGTTTGGGTGTGTTGAAACAACAATGGGTATCTGAATCAGTAAATACAAATTACGCAAATGTTGAATTGTATTGATACACCAGTTAATTCTGAGCAAGATTTTAATTGGGCAATTGGACACAGTGAGGACACATATCAAGATTGAATAATGCAGACACTTCAAAAGCTGAGGACACTGGGTGAATATTACAGATTCTGAAAGTGAGTTTGTCGAAGAATCTTGAAATAAGAGCATGCACAAATATATGTTTTTCGGTCATTTTCCAATGCAATCAGTGGGCAGTAGTAATTTGTAATTTATTTGTATATTTGTAATATATAGTAAAGAACATTCCAATGCAAGATGTTGTTTTATTAAGAAGATTGAACGAAAAACCCAGTAAACATTTTTTCGAAAACAGAAACAGAACAAAATTAGTTATTATCTTAAACAATTGGCTTGTCTGTCGAACATCCAAACTCTCTTTAAGTAACCAGCTGTTATATAAAGCTATGATTAAACCATTACGGACATATGGCCTCCAGTTATGGGGATGCGCCAAGACAACAAACCTAAAAATCATACAAATATTCTAGTCCAAAGTGCTGAGAACAGTACTTAGCGGACGCCCCATGATACATCAGCAACCAGGCGCTCCACGATGACCTGAAAATTCCCTCTATCGCGGAAGAGATTCAGTGAATTGCTACCAAATACAAAGACCAGTGGCGGCTCGTGAGTTAAGAAAAAACTTACCTATTTTTTGTACATAAAATCCATTCTCCTATTTTTCATGCTGGAAAAGACGTCTATGATTTTGTTGTCAAAATCCGGGATAGACTGGACGAACTTATTTTCTATTGATAGGACCGCCAATGCGTTCAGTCGATCTTTTTGCACACAATTAACTTCCATCATTGAAAAAACGTCACTTTCGTCTTTGAATTCAAACGCGCGATTGCGCGAAAACAGCGCTCCAAAGTGCAAATTCAAACGTTGACTGCAAACGGGAACAATGTGCTCGGTGCCCCATTCGCCTGGTATATTGCGTATAGCGAAGATAACCGATAGGCAACCGAATCTTGCTCTACATAGGTACAAATCAGAGCGTTTCCCGGAAAATAGTTTTGAGCGTGTTAGCCGCGACTGTTGTGCGGAAGGAAAATTTGATACCATCGTTAAAATAATGAAATTAAAATAATGCACTGAATTACATGTGAATTTCTTTCTGTGTTTATCTTGGTGGTTGGGTGGGCACGTGCCCTTGTGCCCCTTAGTACAAGCCGCCACTGACAAAGACCAAGTAATAAACCACGAGAACGACTTAATAAAGCAAATATACAACAGAGGTTCCATTGTGAGAAGACTACGTAGAACCTGGCCTCAAGACCTAGCGTAACGAAGAAATCACAATCTACAAGGGGAAACATCAGTAGATAATTCCCTTACAAGTAGCAAAATTACTTAATACTCTGTATGGAAGTAGAGGTAAATTTGCAAATTGTCAGTAAAAAAAAATCTTAAACAAAATCATTCTGTGTGAATATAGTCTTATTATTTGTTTATGAAAGTAATTAAAATTAATTTAAAATATGTTCCTTAATTTATTTGTGTAGTTTTTCAATTGTCTCTATAATCAATAAATTTGCAAATCCGGGCGGAGGCAATATTTTATCTGTCCAGATTAACTAAGCTGTACTGTGTCTACATTTTTTTAAATTCAAGTGCAATATTTTCTAGTAATATGAAAATGTTGACATTTAAAAAATTATAAAGGAAAAATTTATTAGAAGCCAGTATTTTATTTCTTATTTCCAATTACAACTGATGGATAAAAAAGAAAAACTGGCCACGTTTTTTGTCTATAACGTATAACATAACACTAATCTTTTTGTTTCTCTTAAATCCATAATGGCCTTTATTAATACTAAGCCATAATAACGTTAACAAAATACTTACCGGTACAGTTTGTCTTGTATTTACAAGTTTTGATACTGATATTTCTCCATTTACATCTATAGGCCCTCTTGGTTCCAACAACTCCTTCGCAATTTCTTCACAGTCTATATATAGTACAACATTCTCTCTTGAAACTCCAAAATGTAATTTGTGCCAATTTTTATCAAACACCTGCAGATACAAAAAAAATGTAATTTGTAATTTTTGTGTTAGGTGTAGTAACTTCTTCTTCACTTCTCTCATGATAATGAAATGTTATTTTTTTTGTCTATTCGCTTCAATCAAAAATTAATGAAACACAATAGTTACTTACATTGGCTCTTTCAAAAACGAGTGTTTGTAACTGGCCTTCATAATTGGTTATGGAAAATTCAATAGTTTGCCTTCTTGGATTTAATGTGATAACAAACTGCGGTTTTGATTCTATATCTGTTACTCGTACAATATGCCATGGAGCTTTTTGAATTTTCCTGGTCCGAAACGTACATATGAAGGAAAACTGATCTGGTAAACCCTGTGGGAAGATATTCCTGAAAGATTTGAATATTAGATTTTAGAGAACTAGTTTCACTGTATAAAGGTAAAAGTAAAAAAATTAATAGCTATATGCATATAGAAGGTAGCGTCTCTCAAATTGTTGCTTTTAAGAAAGGGTAAGAGACACAATATCGGTCAACTGGGACAAATGTCGCACCATTTTGTGAAACTAATTGAAAGATGTTTTAACTTTTACCCAAAAAAATCAAAAGCCTATTTGTTGTAATCCAGAACTGAATTTGGGCGGTTTTTTAAAATGTAAATTATTTTTTGCTATTCAATATTATATTAATTTGTTAAGGATCATGGAGTTACCAAAGGCAACGCCATGATTCCCATCCCACCCAGCTTATGCTGGTTTAGCATATTTCATGCTATTCACGGATCTAACATGCCCCAACCTTGAAAAATCCCATGCCCTAGGAAGCGCAGTGCTCAGGATTCGAACCTGAGCGACTTTGGTAAAATAACTTCAAAGCCAAGCACCGCGACCACTACTCCACCGTGGTTCTCCATGATTTTAATTTAGAAACTGAGATTTGTATGGAATGACTATTTTTGCAACTTGGGTGTATTTTAAAATTATTATATTACATAATTTTTGAGATAGCACACCAACTTACAATATTGTTAATTAGATTTCATAATAAACTTTAGCATCATTAAAAAACTCATTTTCTTCCCCTTTCGAAGAGATATAGATTTTTTACAATCTTTGCTAATATTTAATAAAAATCGTTCTATTTAATCTACTTCAAGTGCATGACATGTGGTAACAAAAATGCATCGTACTGTGGTTTCCATGAAACCATAGAAAATCTGTGCTGAACAATTTAATGCTATAAATGCTACAACAAAAACTATCAAACACTCAAACAATGGATTATTTTGTTTTCTGATAATGAGTTGGTTACTCTTGAGTAGTGCAGCAGGCATTTTTGTAACACTTGTTGTATGCCGAAAAAAGACCATATCATTTAATATACAACATTTGCCATTAAAAATTATTATTACATTAAACGAGGAGTACAAGCCTTTGCCTTGGTGGGCAATTTTTGGACATTTCTTCCTATCTTCGACTTTCTTTCCACTCTCCTATTTGCGGGTATTCTAGGTCTACCTCGACTTCTTTTTTCCAATATGTTCTAGGCCTTCCTCTTCGTCTTTTCCCCCTACTTCTCCCGACCATATTTTACTTGGTCTGAATGTCCTAGCTACCTTATATTTTGGGCTTTTACCGCTCCTACTATTTCTGCATCTTCATATAGTTCCCTTATTTCTCTGTTTGATAATAAAAGTTTCTTTTCCACATATTCAGCAATAGTTATTCCTGTGTCCGCAAAGTCCACACCTCCCCCCCCCTACAATTCTCACAATTTTCTATGTTGCCTTTTGTTTACCGGGCAAATTATTATTTGCTCCATGTATTTGGCATTTCTTCTGTATTTCATATTGCTTGGATTAACTCGTCTATCATATCCTGTAGTTTTCTGTCACCGTATTTTATTATTTATGCTTGTATTTCACTTGTACCTGGATGGTTATTTTGTGGCCGGTTTATGATTTTTCTTATTTCTTCTAGTTTGAGGGTTTTCACATTTACATTGTCTTCTTCTTGTCTTAGCTTTCTTGGCTCTAGCTGACTCGTATAGGTACCATGTTGGTGTTTATTCAGTAAATCCTCAAAATATTTGATCAATCTTTCTTTTACTTTGTTTTAATCTCCTCCTAAATTTCTACGATTATCTTTACACATAATTACTGGTTTGTGTTTGGTTTTCCCGTTCTGTGAGCCTTAAAAAGTTTTGTTTATTTTTATTGTTTTCATGGATACTTGTATATAAATTTAAAATTTATATGTAGGTACATACAGGAATTTAACACATCTGAATTTATAAGAAATGATTCAATTCTGTCAAAAATATAACATTAAAAATATCAGTACAGATGTCTTCTGTGATATATTAACATTATGTTCTTTTCATAAAGTAATTCAGTCAAGTCATGCATCATGCTACATTTTCTGATATGCCAATGGTATACTACTTAATTTGAGGCACCCTGTATATATATATATATATATATATATATAACCCGCTATCATTTTGGCGTCCATACATTAACCATTTACATTTAATCTGACGTCCACCCTCAATTTGACGTCCGTATACGGACGCAGGATTGCAATCCTATGTTATTAGAATGAGAATGACATTAGACGGTGATACACAAAATTTTGGAAGGATGCAATATAGTCGGTGAAATGAAAAAAACCGTATATTTTAGTCTACGATCTTGCCATTGGGCGCGCCACCGTCGACAGGCGTATATTGGAGTATGTATATTGTTTGTTCATAATAACGATTGTTTGACGTCCGGTAACCTGGCAACAGTGCATCTACGTTATTTTTAGATTTAGTTACAGCGTTTGAATATAATTACGTACTTATGGTTCTCCTGTTAATTTAAGATGTAAAAGTATGTACTGCGCGCGAAAATTCAAACCTTTTTGTAAAATGTCTATTACTAAGTACTCTGAATTAATTGTTGTTTTTGAGACTGTATCTCCATTAGGTAATAGGGATAATTTATTCTTATGTGAAGCATTTTAATATTCTCAATAGGCTTTTATCGTTCTTTATTTCTAATAATAATTTATATACA
>JABXWE010104935.1:0-12571 GCA_014611495.1 Limonius californicus | reverse complement strand
TCTATCGTTTAACAACATTATTGTTTCTCGAACTTCTCCGGGAGTAATGAATTTAACGGGTAGAGACAATTGCAGCGGAGTGTCCAAATAATGAATGATTTCATTCTCATCGGCATTTCCTGAAGGGGAGTGCGGCTGGAAAACAGTGTACAAATGCTCAGCAAAAACTTTAGCTTTGCTAGAGTAGTCTCTAGCCCATGTACCATCACCTTTTCTAATCGGTGGGATAGATTGGCAAGGTCGTTTCATTTTTCTTGTCGCTTTCCACAACGAATAGTCCCCATTCGAGTACGGTGTCAGATTACTGATGTAGTCCTGGAATGTTTCATTTTTAATCTAGTGTAATAAGTTTTTCAGTTGTTTAGTTAACCTATTAAGCCTAGTTTTGTCACTAGGAAGTCTGCTTTGATGCCATGCTTTTCTAGCATTTCTTTTTTCAGCAGTTTTAGTTCTAACTTGTTGTGGATAGTTTACAACAGCATCGTTACCTTCTTTTGGTGCCGGAGTTGCCTGCAGCGCCGCTTCCTGTATTATCCTTGTTAGTTGTTCTGTTGCGTGTTCGACAACTGTTTCCGACTTTAAAGGCATTTTAAGTTGATCACTAGATTGAAGATTTTGTCTAAACAGTTCCCAGTCGGTTTTTCCATTGTACAGGTAAGGCTTTTTTTCAGTCATAATGATAGAAACACCAGATCTGTGTTATAAACCGTGTGATTCACAATATGGAATAATAGTCAAACACATAACTTACTCTCTGTAAATGCCGAATTTTTAGCGTTTGTTTGTTTAAATAAATTCCAGCTACGTATTCCACAATCTCGTTTTTCGTTTATTCAAAGTTGTCCATAACCCGCTAGCATTTCCTGGTACTTATAAAACCACTTGCATTTATATTTCCAATTTAGTGCTTCGGGGATCTCCCTGTTTTCTAAGAATGTTGCTTACTACCTTGAAAAGTCTACCTGTAGCTCTGATTTTTTATTTAATTTCTTATATTTTCGTTTCTACTTATCTTGGTGTTATCTTTATTCTTTAACAGTACCAGTTACACAGCAACTATCGTTTGACCTTTTTATGATATTTGCTTTAAACCACTATTGATTTTCTAACCCTCTCCATTGAAGTATTTAGCAATTGATTGATTTAAACTGTCGTTTCTTAATTTTTATTTCCTGCAGTTCTTCTTTTCTTGTCATTCGTGCGCGGCCTTCCTTTAAATTACCAGTACGTAGTAGTTTTTCCAAAACAAAACTCCGACGGCCCGTGAAAACTCCTCAAAAACATACGTTTTCAAACCTGCGCTTGACACATGTACCTATCGCATAGCTCTCAAATTTTGGATTCTGCTACTGTAAAAGTATTTTCATGCTTGTGTAATTTATCATGGAATAGTTTTACGCGCCGCAATAATAAGATTTTGTTTGGTTTACTAACGTAATTGCCAATTCATATACTATAAAATTTAATAGTGTTCGAGTAAAATAAAGTGAAATAAACGTTGTTGTTGCATTCATTTTTTTGCAGCACATATTAAAACTTACTTACATAATGCAATGGCTGTGCATTCTAACTGTCGCTGTTGTGTTTGAAACAGGTATGAAAAAAGTTATTTCATGTAAATACAGATATTGCCTAGTAAAAATTGATTAAATTAATTACACATTTAGAAATAACATCTTTAATATTACGGGTCAAGTTACTGTTGTAAATACTACAACTTATAATCATATTTCGTCCAAAATAAAGAATTGACCAAGAGCTACAAAACTACTAATTCATATACAAGAGTTATGTTGGCAATAATTGGTTAGCGAAACAAAATGGTTCAACCTTCGTAAAACTTGGCCGCATAGTGGGTGATTCTGATTAAGGCGCGGAAGTTAATAACGGAAACGCAATACAAATATGGTTAGTCAATAATGATGTGTTTTTAATGCATAACAACTTTGAGTTTTCATTAAAAATACCTAGTTGTCCAAAATAATAACTTTAAACAGAGGAAAACAATTATACCTGATCAGTGGTAAACTTGCTATATAGTGATGGAAATTGAGTAACAAACGTAATTAAATTCCTTGGAATGTGGGCAGCACATATGAGGAGCATTCAGCCAAAACAAGACATGTTAATTTTTGTCGAAAATCGAGTAACACATGTTTTCCCTCTAGAATTTCAAGCCGCATCCGTTTTTCAACTGAGAATCAAGCAAAACATATCATGTCCTATAGTAAATCGTGTCCAAAGAGCTCCAATTTAAGCAAAAGCAGACATGTCTATTGCATTTGCAACCACATTCTAAAATCATTGAAAACCAGACATGTCCCATTATGGATTGCACACGAAAGCTTTAATTTTGCGCAAAATTAGACATGTCCATCTTGATGTAGGTATAGTAGTAATATTCTATTTTATTACTGTGGAACGGAAAGGTTGGCATTACTAATTATATTTGACAGTAGTATTTTTTTTATTAATCTCACCAGCTCAGCAATGTATGCTATACATGGTAATGTTAAAATTTAAACAGAGTTTATCATTAATTCTGACGGCAAAACGGCGGTTTGTTAGGAATGATGACGTAATTTTGCCGAGATATTGCGGTAATTTAATGTTTACTAGTTTTCGTAAGAGTCCGTTAATCCAAACAGACAGTATTTAAGTAGTGCCGTTTGACGTATCGTATCAATGAAGTGAGTAAAATTACGTTTTGTTCAACATGGAAACCGCTATTGTTGATATAAATTCAGGATCACGAAAGAAGCAAACCACCAATTGTAAACGTGTCATTAGCAAACAAAAAAGGTTAGTGTTATTATTATTGAGTTATTGAGTATTGTTGCGATTGTGATCCTTTTTTAGATATGAGAATAAAAGCCTTGAATTTAAAAGACCATGCAATCGCCATAATGAGACATTAAATGGTAACCTTATAAAACCACCTGATATTCAAAGTATACGGGAGCAGTTTTATGAAGTACCCAATAAAATTGTTCAAGACCAAAAACTGTGTCACTTTCTGGCAGTGCGTACACCAAAATGGCAAAGATCCAGGTCCACTACTGCACAAGGCAAAGAAAAGAATCCTAGCATTTATGTTGCACATCATCTTCGTTTGGGCAACAATAGTAGAGTGATTCCAGTTGGAAAAATTTTTTTATTGGCTGTATTTGGAATATCTAAAAATCGAGTGAATGTAGTAGCGAATGTGCTGCAGAATGGTGATGTAGCCACAGAAAAAGGGGAGGTGACCATATTTCTTGGAAGAGTGTAGAGAAGAAAAGGAAAGTAGTGGATTTTATAAACAAGTTGAAAGCTGTGGAAAGCCATTACAATAGATTGAAGTCCAAGTGAGTATACCTACCTTGTGATTTAAATATTTCAAAATTAAGGCAAATGTTTAATGCGTCTGTAGAGAAAAAATTCAAAGTTCCCCCTGCAATATTCCAGCAAATTTTTGCCAACGACTTTAATATTGGGTTTTCATCAATAGCAATGGACGTTTGTGGAACTTGTTTGCAGTTATAAAATCTTATAGAAAGGGAAAAGCTTCCTGCGGAAAAACAGCAGTTAACTGTGCAATTAAAGATTCATAAGATAAGGGCCAAAGCTTTTTATCAGTTAACCAGAGAAGATTCTCCAAATTCTATTACACTTCGTTTTGATCTGCAGCAAGTGCACCCTTTACCCAAAACTGCCATACAAGATGCATTTTATCTGCGACAACTCAGCTTTTACACTTTCTGCTGTGTGCCTATGGATTCCAGAACACCTACATTTTACACATGGACAGAGGTTGAAACTGGCAGAGGATCAGAGCAAATTTCATCGGCCGTCATTCATCCTCTGCGAAGCCAGAACTACACAGACATTCATTCAGTCCGACTTCTTTGCGATGGGTGTGGAGGGCAAAATAAGAATGCCCACGTCATTCACACCCTTGCTTTTTGGCGTAAGCACGAATCACCAAATTCAGTACATCTATTTCTGTTGTATTCCCAGTCCGTGGACATAGTTTTCTACCAACTGATAGAATGTTTGGTAGGGCCGAAAAGCTTCTGAAGAAGCAAAATATTATTTTGGAAAAAGAAGAATATTACACGATTTATTCTAAAGTGGGCAAGGTGAAATTATTAGGATTAGACTAGAAAATGTACAATGTGAAGAATTTGGAAACGGTTTACAACAAAATTAATGGCATTCCAGAAATGAAGAGGATAATAATCAAACAGTTCACAGCAAACAATAAAATTAGTGTTAAGTATAGAGGTACGCTCTATTGCAAATTTGAAGACGATTTAATGCTATTTAAGTCTTTACAAAAAAATAGAGCAAATGACTCTATCGCAATTCAAGAAATGCCATTAGTTCACAAAATTTCAAATGACAAAAAAAGTCAAATGTGGCTACATTATTAGTAAAGCAGTTTGGAAAGAACAGCAAGAATCAAAATTTTACAAAGAGCTACTGGGAGTTCCAGAAACCGATAATGACGGAGATGTCGAAGAGGAAATTTGCAACTGCCTCGAAGATGACTGCGCCCTACACATTTAGTTTTCGTTAACTGTTACATTTTATATCAAATTTCAAATAAAAAATTAAATTATATTACAAAAATGTATTTATTAATTTTTTCGTTCAAGCAAAACCGGACATGTCCAACCGTTTTTTCTTAATAACGTCCACAATTTCAAAACTGTTTCATTAATTTTCGGATATGTATATTGTAGTGACAATATCTAACGAATACAGTAGTAAAACTTATAAAAAAAGCAAGTAATTTTGATCGGAAACGTTTTTTCGATTTCTGAGAAAACAACCTCTGAGGACATGTCCTTTTTTGGCTGAATGCTCCTCATGGTAGGAAACTCTTCCACAGGATACGCCCAAGCACACATAACTACGCTACCGCCTGCACGAGCAAAAGCGAAATGAAAACATAAGATACAGAATAAATGTGGAAAATGACATACGCTGCATTTTCAACCTAAAAGGTAAAAGAAATCGCCGCAGACCATAAATTAAACGGAAAGACAATATAAACAAAACAGCAGTATGGTCTCGACAAGCTGCGGACAGCATAATATGGAAAGAACTTGAAGGGGCACACATCCAGCAATGGCTTACAAAGATCAGCTGCCACATAATGTTGATGATGACCTAATTGACCACAGTTGTTCATTAAAGCCATCCAATGCAGAATTTTCATAGCATCTAGCTCAGAAATCAATGCGCTTGACACACGAGACTCTATTTTTGCTTTCTTAACAAAATTTTTCGCTTATTTGTAATGATGGGGTTTAGTTTTCTAGGTTGAGTAAGTTTTGGGGCAAAATCAACTCTAGAAAAATGAACACTTTGACACGGGTATAGTGTTATAAAAGAAAAAGAAACTACATTTATGGTGTACAAAATATTGCGTACCGAAATGCAACAAATCACAAACATTAATTTACGTGAACGTTATTTTGTTGGCCTAAACTTTTTTTCCGGTAAAACGGTTTAAATTATAGTAAAGCCTGCTCTATACGCACACAGCGTTGTGGTATGCTTCTAATAGGTTCCAAATAATATCCTGTGGGATGCGCCTTAGTTTTCAAAGTGAATTGTTGCGGTTCTTCACTTCTCTTCTTCAATTTCTCGGATGGTTTGCTACTCAGATATACTCTAACACTCGGCTTTTAATACTGCATAGTTTTAATGTTTTGTTCCTGGAGGTAGTCTATGTCTACGCGTTGATAAGCTTTGTGAAGCATTAATTACAACTTTTCGACAGAAGCATCTGCGTATCGGTTGCCTTTAGAATTGCTGAGATTCATCAATGTAACGCTATGGATGGAAAGGGTGGCCTTTTATTTCCGGGGAATAGGTCATAGCCAATACATATCCTGGCTTATATAATTACGGAACCATCGACACTCGCTCTGTTCCTTAGACTGTACCGGCTAGAAAGAACATTGTAGGCTTTCCCTAAATTGGAACATGTCCATCATGGAAACATATCATACAGTTGTACTGGTAAACGACACGTTCCTCCACTGGCGTAAATGAAATCCACGATATTAAGTATATTCAAGCCAGTTGCGGATTCCTTACCAAGTGGCAACTTCGGATGTCTATGTCTAAGGTTCACTTCCTTGAATCTTTTGTCTGTTTGATCCGATATCCATTCTTCTCTTACCTGGTATCGAAACAGTATTCGTATTATTACTAAACAAGATATAACGTGTTACGGAAGATTCACATACCCTTAATCGTTTTGGAATGATTTGCATTTCTGCAATTACAAATATGAAATAAATATTAATCAAGAAATTTACAAAATTTTTATTTGTTTCTTTGTGTTAGGCGTTTGTTTGATACAGGTTGCTTGAATATGGGCGTTAGGTATATTTTTGAGATAATTTAATTTGAAACATTTTGATAACACAGGATATATAACATAGCAATCGATATGGAGCAACATAGCTTTCGATGACCCTATTAATGGATGAGAAGTGTCATGTGCTTGTTATACTACAGCTGTAGGTTTACATCGGACAGTTATGCTCTAAGCTCATGATCAATTCTTACTTAACAATATCCCGTAAATTTTTAATGTGTTAATGTGCATATTTCACTTTAACTAGGCTATATATTTGGACAAGAGTGGCAACCGGATAGGAAATCATGGCCTGTTACAATCGAGGAGACACCCTTTTCGGTTGCTTTTATTATTGTGAGCAATAATAAGGTCCATTGGAAATGTGGAGGAGCCCTTATAACGGATCTGCATGTCATTACAACCGCGTCGTGTTTGCATGATGTTCCAGTAAGTGACAAGGGCAAAAATTTACAATAGGAATTTAACATGCAAAGCACAAGTGCCTGTGTAAAATAGCATTTTAAACTTGCATGCTGATGATATACAGTTTTGATTTATTAGTATTTTAACCTGATTCCCTAAGCATTTTCAACACATTTTCAGGGCGTGATCCTTGAAAGTGGATACTTACGTATACGAAGCAATACGACTAATATAGACCCAGGTTTTTATCCTTTTTCAGACCATATCATAGGTCAAATTTTTACTCATGAATTTTATGTTGGTTCTCTAAACGGATTCGACAACAATATAGCAATTGCGTGGATAGCGCATGGTTTCCCTGGCAAATACGAGAAACCCATTAATATCAATAGAGACGTACTACCGGTATAGGAACTGAGATATATTAAATTGATCATATATATTTGATTACATTTTGGTCACAGATCGATAACCGTGACTATGCGGTGGTATACTCATGGCACAAACTGGCACTACATGCTACCAACGTTACTCTGGCGCAATTTAGCGACTGCAGAAAAATGTATAAGTAAGATATTTAAATAACATCTAATTCTCTATGGTATAGAGCGTGTACGTTTATCTTAGTATTACTTACTAAAGCCTTTTTTTTCTTCTCACTCATTCATACTACCGTTCCCTCCCCGGAACCGCTTACGCATTACTTCAGGGGGGTGCGGGCGTCCCTTACATACTAAACATTCATGCAACATGCACCCCAAACTTAACTAAGCACATGCGGTCGCCCCAGTCGGGATTCGATCGCCCCAACGGAGCAACCGCATTTACTGTGACCTCGAGTGGCCAATGCGTTCTCGCACTCGACCACCGCGGTCCCACTTACTAAAGTCTAAGTAATCATCTTATACGAAGATTAGACACCGTCAATGCATTATTAAAACAAAACAAACGAGGAACATCATAATGCGACGGTATGTGAATCTTAACATGATTGGGTGAAGTGTCAATAGGTGGTAGGAAATGGTTCATACGACAGTTAAAAAATGAAAGGTAGCGCTTTTTATGAGCGCAATTAAAAGATGTCTCACCCTGAAGATAACTAGTTTCAAATGTTTGTTAATATGATCTTTCTAATACGTACAAAGTAAGAGTCGTTAATTAAATTTTTTTTCTGATAGATTGGTAGGAATATTTGTGACTCATCGAATGGTTTGCGGTTACGTGAATGACGGTGAAAATTTCTGCAATGAAATGGAAGGAAGTCCATTGATTTGGGATGGATCACTACTGGGTAATAGTAGACTGAATTAGTCTTTTTTCTATTTTATTTTAATTAGTCTTTATGTATGTAACACACATTTTAAACATTTTAGGATTAGCCTCGTATGCTCATGAATGTTCAACATATAACTTTCCTGCGACATTCACAAGAGTCGATGTGTTAAGGAAATGGTTGGTCACGCACTCGAACCTTGACTAAACTACCTTCTATACAACAGTTCAAGAACAAATTTTTGTAATCGCAGAATTATTTGTAGAATAATATAAAACACATACAATCGATTTGCTGGTTAAATATGTGTACTAATTAATGTTTTTAGAAGCGATTGAAAATGTGTCTCTTCGCATCTTAGTGGATTGATTCTGTTTTGAAGATACAGTAACAATGAAAGCGAGTGTGTAATTTAGAGCATTATGAGTCCTTAAAATGTATATAGATTTTTTTGCGAAACAATACAATAGCTACAAGCAATTTTAAATTAACATATTACATTACACCTAAATACTACCAATTTAGTGCAATTTTCATGTCGGTGTAGTAATATTTAATATAATATTTAAATAATGCAACATATTTCAGTTGCTCACGGAATTACCAACAGAAGGATACTTTTTACTTCCCGTGACCTATCATATAATGCATATGTGATGTATAGCAGCTGAACTAAAAAAATCTATACTATGCTGTTCATAAGGTTTATAAGATGTAACGAAAATCTTCTTAATTACTTACCAATCTGACACATTGTGCCAGTGTTCAACTGATCCTGTTACTTTATAATAGTAAATATATTAACAGCACTTTACTTTACTATACGGACTATACATTATGATTATAATTGACTATGATATACAATATTAATTTAAGGAAAATAATACAGTTTAAACTCTAAATTACGATCGTAATGTCGAACACCGTAGTTGTGATTAATAATGTTTAGAAGAAATCCATATACTTATCTGTCACAGGAGTTTCGCATATTCCACCATTGGGCAAAACGGCAACTATTTTGCAATGTGACGTTTGAGTTTCAGTCATTTTTCAAAATGTCTAATGGCTTTCAAGCAAACTGAAAACGAGTTGATTTCATGTAAAGTCGCCGTATAACCTAGGCTTTTTGTTAAATGGCATTAGAAGGCGGTGAAACACAAGAGAAATTGAAATCAGAAACAACATATACCAACGAAATCTGACTAGTTGTGGATGATGAGAATAATGAAAGCAAATTTTGATTCCTGTGTAACCAAGAAAAATAAATTATTAAGAAAGGAAGGATACATACGCGGGCCAAAGAAAGGTTGCGAAAAAATGGTTAAATCTTAAAGTAAAAATTATCGAAGTTGGATCATCTGTTGTTGCATTACCTAAAACAGATTATCGGCTACTAGATGGTCAAAATGTCTTGGGAACATTTATAGATTACGGAACGTAGTTTATAGAATAGGAACACCTAGTAGAATAATAAGAAATTGATTTCCTCTTAATGAAATTCAACCATCTGAAGCACCTGCAGTAGAAGCTACTCAAAAAATCAATAAGTATGAAACCAGTTGTTTCTTGTCGATCCAAAGTCAAGTCGTAGTTCAGTTTGGTAAAGACGTTTATTCGACTGCATTTTCTTACTTTCTATCATTATCGTCTTGCTTTCTTGTGTCCTACGAAATTGAAAAAACTATAGACGCTATCGTGAAGCGTGGTTGTGGCGAACGTTCCCATAAAGGTGTATGAAATTTTCTTGCCGGGGAGAACTTAATTTATAACAGTAGAATTAGTTCTTGTTGGGGATAGCCAGTATGACGGAAGGTAAATTTCCAGACATAGGAACATCCTGATCAGTCAGAGATCTATCAGTAATCTTCGATACAGCAGACATCCATTCTACAACCACTTTAGAGTTAGGTGGATATATTTCAGTTTTTTCTAAAACAATTAACTGCAGTTTTAACACTTTCTGCTTACATAACTGCCACTCCAAAACGTTTTTTAATTAGTTGATCGTAATGTATATACCAGAAGGCTCACGAAGATATTTTCATGCTCCTTCTCCATAATAAGTGCTTAGCGCAACATCTAATGGCTGCATTAGGTGGGTGCAATGCGGAAAGAAGCCTACCACTGTTACACTCTTTTCAGGTCTAACATTGACCAATTCAATGCGTTTGGTGTGCCACTTGACCGTGTTACACTACTGGTTTTTGGGTAGAAGTATCTATTGTACATAACTTATTTTTTTCGGCTACTTCAAACGCCGAAAGACGAATATCTGGCAATGTTAAACCAAATAACCAAAAAAGTAATTTCACACAGTTGTACAAAAAATAATTTGTGTTCATTACCATTCTGACTTCCTTCTTCAACAGATTTTCTAGCTCTTGATTGTTTTGCCAGATCTACTGCAGAAATCCCAAGGATCTGATAGCTTTTACAAATCTTTTTCTACCTTCAATTACCTTAGTAATTGTCCCTTTACTGCTCTCCTCACTACACGACTGATATGTAATTTTTATTACAAATTTAGGCACCATAGCTAATCTTAACTAATGTAAAAAAAAAACTAATGGTTTACTAAAACTAGAACAGAAATTGAGCTGATTTATTCTAGAGGTGGATAAAAGCAATGACCTGATTTTAGCAATCCACATAACATCCGATTTTAGCTCCCCGTGAGCTAATGTAATCAACCTGGCTCAAAATTAAGATGATATGCAAATTTTATGAAAATATTACGTTAAGCGTAAAGTAATATGATAATACTAATTTCCACCTAAATCAGGGTACTCACAACAACTCAATCTTTAATCAAAGTAATTTATAGATTGTCAATTTTACAAAATGGAAACATTCCACAGTACGAAATGTACATTGCAGATTCTACTACTATTCTATGAGAAGTGAGACTAGTAGAATTATGATTTTGTAGATGAAGCCTTCTACAACATAATTACTGGTACCTGGTTTCATCTTTGTGCATACGATTTATAAGCGATTCTCTTCATATTTCCTTTACTGGTTGGATTTATTCGTATTGCTTAGTGAGATTGACAAATCATAAATTTGTTTCGTATAATAGACGTTATGCAGGGTATTAGAAGAGTGGATTACATAATTTCACGGGGTAAATCTAGAAGCAAAATAAAGTCATAGAATCCCCAATCATTTTACGTGCATAGCTTTTTCATCCACTGGTGTTGTCTCACAATATGAGAATCGCCCGCAAACTATAACGTTTGACGAACCCTATATTAGTCCCAATTTTTAAATGCTGTTGGAACTGAACGTAAGGGTATAGCTGTTGTAAATCTGCAGCTATTCAAAATATGTATGTTTTATTTATGCAAATTGTCTTATTTTGAAAATATGACCAATTTTATTAATCTACTAGAGTGTATACGGTCACTAATTATATATAGATTGCTATATTCTGTTAAAATAAATAAAATTATTAAACAGATTATCAAATTCAAGATTTTCTTAAAAAGGCAAATTTAACATAAACACACATATTAAATTGCATAATTCATCTCAGGGTTCATTTTATATTAACAACGTGGCTTCCCCAACATAATAGCTTACATGCAATTAAGGACTAAATTATTTAAATACCTGCATAATTATTTCTCATCCTCAAAAGTTCTAAAATGTACTATACCGCAAAATAGTTCAAATATTAGTAGATATCCGCAGGAATCTGACCTTGACATGCTTCAGACATCTGTGATCAGCTGAGACAACTATGTCGGAATACAAAGACGGTAAGAACTTGTAACTCAAAACAGGTAAAAAAGAAATTCATTTAATTTTATAATTCAGGAAACACATTTAAACTCAATTAAAAATTAACTTCTAACAGGAACCTGTTGTCTTCTTAGGCCGTCTCTGGACGGGGGGATTTGGATGGGCAATCAGGGAATACCTTCTAATTACGGGGGTGTTTTTTGGTTGTCTGTTTAAATTTTCCCGCCCAGGGATAGGATTTTTAGTTATCTTAGGTTGGTACTAGTTAGTGACCTTCTGTCATTGGTGCATTTGCACGTGTTTCTGTATCACAGGAAGTGCGTTGCTGCGTATTTTCTTTTAAAATGTTGATTGTAATTTATTAATTTTATATTCTAAACTTCAATTGTGTTGGTGTACACTAATTGTTAACAATGATGCTAGTCCTGTTCAAGTAGTTCTATCATGTTTGTTCAAGTTCATTTTATGAACCTCCCAGCTTTGTAAGTACTTAGTCATGCTGTTTTTGAGGTTTTGCCTCTACCTGTTCTTGTTTTATAGTTGGCTCTGAGGAAGGAAATAAAGTTTTTCCGAAAGCTTAGCTTAATAGCAAAGGGTGGTTTAATTTCTTGCCCTCGGTCGATTACCCCAACAACCAACATCTTAAACTATATATATATATATATATATATATATATCTGTTTTTGTAACAAGCTGAGATCCAAATAAATTTAGGACAACCCGAGATCCGCCATAAGGGAATGGGTTATTAGAGTATATTTCTTATTAAT